>VUQH01003753.1:0-11593 GCA_015106775.1 Etroplus canarensis | reverse complement strand
CTCTCTCTCTGTCTCTCTCTCTCTCACTCCCGCTTCTCACTCCCATCCGCCGATCATATCCCTTGGGTATATGCACTGCTGCTCGGCTGATGAGGGGGAGGATATCGCTGCCAGTGCTTTGATCCTATGAAAGCTGATATCCAGAACAGAGCTACAGATCCCGCCACTGGGCACCTTGGCATTTGAACGACATTGCTCTGTGTAAAGCCTCAGTGAGAAGGCCATTCCCCTATAGCCTGCCAGCTGGAAACTTTAAGTCTAGACAGGTGGAGCTGGCTGGTATGAAGCTGATCATGCTTAAAAGGTTGTATGTAGACATATGACAGTAATCAGGGCAACACACAAACAGTTGGCATCAGTTTAGTTGTTTTTATTTTGTAGAGTGCAAAAACAGTAAAAATATTAAAAACATTCAAAAAAAGGCAAAAGTTCCATTTTACCACATACAATTATTTATATTACACAACCATGCTTTCTTTTTGCGTTATTAAGGGTTGTTATCGCTGTAGTAGTAGCATTTTTTATAAATGTTGGATTTCCTATGCAGCTCAGGTGCCCACTCCCACCTTAAAGAATGCTCATCAAGCAGGTTGGGGCATAATATCAACCAAGGAATGTTCATTCTTCTTAATTAAACAAACCACACTGAAAAGCACAGTACCTTTTACCTAGTTCATATAAAAGCAGTTTCACTACTTAAAGAAAAGTTGTTTTTTTTCCACAACCACACAGCTAGTGAAAGAAAACTTTTTTACAGGGGAAATAAAAAAATGAAGATCTTTAAGAAGAAACCATTGTGGCACATTTTAGAGCAGGACATAAGCAATATCTATTTAATTTACTCCAATTCACATGTGGGAAATTCTAAACTAAAACAAACTTTAGTGCAATGACACACAATAATTATATATTAAGAGAGCGTAATGGAAAATATTCAGCTTTCGACAGACTTCTATAAGTGTCTAGCTGGTTACATCAAAGCAATTGTGAAGAAAATAAACAATTAGCCATGGACTGGGAATATGTTCATAAATAATGGATTTCTTTTTTCTCTTAGAAAATAAGTTCTGCAATGAGTAACCTTATATAGATCTAAAAGTTTCGTGCTGTGAATTGACACACAAGATATTAGCCTTTCCCCCACAGGCCACCAGAAGGGGAGAATCAAAGAATGGCAATGACATTTGCGTATAACCAAAGAGCCACTAAAAATTTATGTTTCAAGTTATGTAGAAGCATAAGAAGTTATAGTTATAATTAAGCAACAGAGAAAACTACTAATACAAAGGAAAAGAAGGGAATAAAAAAAAGCTCTTATTCTCATTTCTTATTAAAATTTCATTTTAATAAGAAATATATTTTTTCTTTTTTCTACCACTTTTAAGAAGAGCGTTTTTGTTCACTCCAGTCATAAAAGCAAATGCTTACATATATGCACACCTCTGAGCTACATTTACAGCAGGTTGTCATAGTGTCAATGGGGGATTGGGAAGGAGAGCAACAGGAAAAAAGTTTCCCGGCTGTCCATCACTGCGCTATCAGAGTGTTATCTGTGCCAGACGCCCACCATCCTCAGCAGTGATACTGAGACAGCATCCAGGACCTCAGGACGCCGCGGGAAACACAGCAGGACACCAAGAGAGGTGTGACAACGTCACTGGATACAGCAGGCATCGAATGCTGAACACACATGTGTGCGTAAAAATGCACAAATACTGACTGTACACACATGTCCACACAATGGAACTACATGTGCACAGACACACTCCAAAGACAAAGACAACCACTAAGACCATCTGATATTGCTGCACTGTCACGCCTACACCAAACAGACGCTCGAAGTACTCAAAGCACACTATCATATATACGAATTAATTAAAGTAAACTGGAAAAAATAGCTCAAACAGATATAATAAAACAAAGAAAAATGGTAAATAAGAAAGGTCAAATGGTGAATAATTTCAGAAGAAAATGTTTTTTTCTGCATCACACTATTTGCTGTACAGAAGCATAAAGCTACAAAAAGGGCAGACAAAAAGTAATAAATGACAAGGAGATAGCTGTTCCAGCTACCCATGGCAAATATTGTGCCACAAGGAGAAGATGAAGACAACTAAGGAGGCGAGTCCAAAAAGCACTTGGAAAAAAAACAGATACTGCATGTTGTTCAATATTTGGAAGACTTGCTGACTGTCTGCTCAAATATTGCCCCATGGCTGTTGGGCTTGAGAGAGGAACAGAGTGGCAGTGAGACTGACAGTGAGATCTCTGTCCATAGCCAACACTCTGTTTATCCGTCTGTCTGTCTGTCTGTTTATCTAACTGTCAAATTATCCCTCTCAGCAAACAGCTCACCATGAGCTGAATGTAAATATCATCGCCAATGTTTGTCACATGAGCATGCTAGTCCTCTCCGGTCAGCTGAGGGTGGCCACTTTCAAAGGAAACAAAGCAAATTTTGGCCTCTTTGCAAGTATGGGTGCTTTGTGTACCATGTACACAATGTTATGATTACACCTTTTACAAATTTATGATATTAATGCTTACATGCCATATCTTTGCAAGGATCAATTAATTGTTTTTAGACCCTGGCGGTGAGGACGTTTTTAGAAGGTGAGCACATTTGGGTGGTCCTTAAAGAGAAAATAAATCATATTTATGTTATACTGGGCCTGGATAAAGGCCCTTATTCATTCATTCTATAGATCATTTAATGACAGTTGTAATGGGGGATGATTTTTCTACTTTTTTTTAAAAATAAACTTACTTGTTTAAATTTTATCAAGGCTTTAAGTTTGCATTATCATGGTTATAACTGACAGGTGGATGCTGCCTCAGCTGCTTTGAGTCACTCCACTGGGCCTCTTGAATTTGTGACATTTTTAATATAATTTCCTGATAAATAAATTGAATTTTATTAACAGCCTGACCAAAAAGTCAGCATTCCAGTTGAGGTAACTTAATATTTTATATTATTATTAATATTTTTTCATGCATGTTAACAACAACTTATTAGTAAATATATCTGTGCAATGCATCTGTAAATTCTGTGGATGCATCTTGATAACTAATTTTTCCAGCATAATCTGATAGCTTAGTACGCCACCCTCTCAACCATATTTGGTCATACAGATGTGATGGCCAACAAGCCACAACTAAGGGTTAAAAATATTGAGTCCACAAACCAGTGGATAATCTCACAGAGACTATGTGGACTGACATTGGACTGCCTCTTTCCTAGTCTTTACACTAGACCGCTTTAGGCAACTTTAGATTTTATACTTGGATCTTTGACTAAAAGCTGTTAGTAGGCATTTACCTATAACATCTAAAGTTATGGTAAGAGGCTTGGGTATGCAGGATGTCAGTACTGGACCTCACAGAGGTAGAATTTCTGTGTGTGTGTGTGCCTGCACGTGTGTGTTTCACCTGAACATTAGAGGCTTGTTTGCCTGCCATTTTCCCTCAAGTCACAGTGTATGCAACAAATTACACAGGTTGGCCTTGTGAGTGACAGAAGCTTTCATTAAAATCAGATCATCCAGGATGAAAATATCCTCTGTTGAAAATCTGATTCCATGCGGATTATACAGCAAATATACAGCAAGAAGACATAAACAGACACATATGAGTGCACTGATTCGAGAAAACACTTATCATTGTCAAAATGATCTTGCTTCTCATCAAAAATCTACACTGGTGCTTCTCTCATCAGCTTTTGACATAAATATTTTCAATACACGACATGCCAGAATCAATTATGAATAAGAGCCTGACATGGAATTAATGCATAGGTCATAAGCAAAGAAGGTAACATCTTTTAAAGAGTTTAAGCAGAGATTAATTATTTTTTCAATTCCCTTTCCTTTTGCAGCATTAATAGTTGCTGAGAAGCTTTTATTTTAATGTTGACCAAATTTCTTGTTAATTCATTGGCACCAATGTTTGTCGTACTCAGAGGTTTTGACATGTGTAAACAAATACAGCTGGTAGTTCCCCAACAAAATGTCTTCCAATCACCTTGAAACTCAAGAGGACATTCCATCAATGGAGCTTGTAAACCCTTTGGTTTAATAAGGTGTATCGGCCAGTCCTCTTGAGGGAAAGGCATGGCAACTGGCAGAAAAATGCTGCACAAATGCCAGTCTATGACAATGATTTCATTATTAAAGTTGCTCTTTGAAATCTAAATACATGGAAAGGTTTTACAAATTTAAAGGACCATTGTGTGAGATTTAGTCCTCACTGTCTCCATGATGTAATGATAGCCATTCTGCAATGTGAAAGCATCAACAGAAAGATAAAAGCTAATACTCAAGATAATACGGTATTCAGCAGTCAGGTGTGTGCCAATATCCAACAGAGATAACTAACATATAAACTAGTGAAAAACTCTTGGTGATATTGCAGAACAATAAAATCAGGAGCTGTGATTTGAACAAAACAAAACGTGCCTTTGAGTATGTAAAATATAGCTGTAACATGCTTGTCACAGTGACAAGAGACAAAAGTCACTCTAACAGAATAGAAACTCAATTTCACATTTCTCTGTAGATTACCATGCAAAAGATAAAACATTTGCTTCATTTTGGCATTATCAAGTCTCACAGGACATTCTGAAGGAGAACAAAATTTATGCAGTCTGCACAACTCCACTGAGAGGCAGACAGAGAGATGGTCAGAGAAGGTAGAAGGAGAGAAAGAAAGATTAGCGTGAGCCAAGGAAACAGCCCTTTCACTGAGTCCTGAGACCCAATGCCACCCAGAATATATACCAGGGTGCTGAAAAAAGGCAGCAAGAGAGGGGCTGGGATCCAACCACTTCACAGGAATGAGCAGGATGTTTGGACACGGCGCTGTACTTAACAAACACCACTGGAGCCTAAAACCTGCCCTACAACCATGTCAAGGCTGACTTACAGTATTGGCCCAGACAAAATATATAGATGTCTGTGTGCTGGACTCCTATATGAATATCAACAGACTCTATTTACCACTGAGACTAACAGCAAGACTTGTCTGTCAGTGTCTGTACATGATGTTTGATTATGCGTCTCGATGTGTGTGTATATATATATTATATATAATACATACATTTGGATATGTTGGCATGCCCACGTGTGTGTTTCTGGATACATTTATTTATGTGTAAGCGCGTATATGATTGAGGAGGAGAGGGATTGCGTGTAGAAAACCAGTCCTGCTCATAGCTTCTGCAGTCTAAACCTGTGCAGCTGCCAAAGAAAACTGTGGTCGGAAGAGTCTGCTAATAGAGCATGAGGCATGTCACCTGAAACTAGAATCATCTGAAACCCAGAAACCACAGCAGGCAGGCATCTCTGCGGTCCTCTATTAGAGGGCCGCCGGAGGCCCTGGGTGTGTGCCACCCTCCCACTGAGGTCCTCCCATTAGCTAGGCCTCTTCCGTTCGCGTGCCCAACTGCACCATGGGACATCTAGTAGTGTTAAATGCACTAGTAATGACTCTTCCAGTGTCTGAGCTCACCTTACCACAGTTTCTCTAGGAACGACCGTCATGTGTAGAGGGAGCCCCCAGGGAATCCTGCTGAGTTTCATATCTTCACATTCATGATAACTATTAACAGATTACATGCACATATAGCCCGAGACTTTTAACTTGCACATTTAATGTGCTCTAACCTAGTAATATATTTATGTAGATGGGCCTGCTTCTTCAGGAGCTTGACCTGTGGTAACTTATATGTCAGGCTGTAAAAAATTACGGTGCATTTATGTGAAAGCCATATATCCCATATATCTGGTCTCAGGGTAGCAGACACATCTCAGCTTTCTTTGCTCATTACAGTGTGATTCCTTTCAGTAGTCATAGTGAGTTTTAGTAGCAGAGTAATGAATTAGATAAAAAAGACAGCTCATTCATTGTCAGCGGGCTGTGACATCAGAAGTCGTCACATCAAAATGTCATTTTTCTGGAGCTTTTTGTTGAATCAAGAATTGCTACAGGCTTTATCCTGCACAGTGAATAAAACTTCAAATAATTTTCTTGTTTAGTACATTAAATTTGTTGTCTGAGAAATGCCCAAGTTGCCTCAGTTTTAACAATAGAAAGTGTTGTTTTCTTTACATTTATAGAAATTACACCTTTCAAGGTAGACATGTCTTTTTCATTCCTTTATTAAACACAGTGTAGAATAATACTAAATATGGCTAAAGATAGTGGGTTTACTGACATACAGCAACTCATTCAAACAGTGGGAAATCATATCAAGGGCTCACTGCTCAGGATATTTGCACTCTAACCACTGGCTATCTGGTCACCCCAAGACAAAACTTCTTAGAGACAAGAATGCACACATCTCATCTTAGCGCAGGTGCAATAAAATGTATCCCCGCTGCAACAGTAGCAATTTGGTGACAGGCTGTGGGTGGTGGGGAAGACGAATTGTGTCAATGGCAACCATTAAAAAGGACCACACATTCTCCAGTCACTGGCGAGACATGATGGATGATTATCTCAAGGTGTGACAGGTGCTGCAATGGTGGGGGAGCTCTCGGTACCCTTCCCATTCTGCCCCCTCTCCCTGTCTTTTTCAGACGCTCTTAGCGTATCTTGGTCAATGCTTTAACACCCCACTAACATGACTCTATTGACACACTCCAGATAGCGTCTGGTGGCTAATGAGTGTCTGAGTACCTCACTCTTTCTCTTTCCCTCTCTATGTTTCTTTCTCTCTGTTCTGCATCTCCTTGTTATCCTCTTTTTGCTTTCACAGCAGTACAGTCAAACCCGTCTCACACACTAACCCATTAGAGTTTAGCTGGTCACACACATTTTGCACAAAAAAAGTATACACAAAAATGTTTCATCCGTGCATAGTAGATTATCAGAGTTTAAATTATGAACTCTCTCACTGCAGGTAAGAAGCATGTCAGTAATCAGGGCTGTTTTTTTCATATTTGCACAAAATCCTTTTGACGTAGTATGTGAGAAGTATGTGAGAGTTGTGTTTTTTCTGGGTCAGTCACAAACCAGGAAGTTTGTGCAGTCTTTAACATATGACCCCAGACAAGAATAAATCACTATGCACTATATTTTCCCCAGTCACAGAGAGTCAGGGGGAGTTTCTCAAATGGAAAATTAAACTATTTAGGAAGTACAAGGTTAAAAATGCCCTATTTTTAACAAATATCACTTGCTCATTTTGTGTATTGCCACTTGTGATTATACAGTAATCTCTGCACATTCTTTGTCGGGAAGCTAAATAATTTTTAATAGGATGTTGTGGTTTATCATGTGGGGTGTAGAGTGGATGTGATTTAGGGTCACAAAGCCAGTCCACCACTTTACATCTTTGTGGTCTGAAAAGGAGAGGAAAGAATTGGGGGTGGGGATGAAATATCTTTGAATGCAGAAGTACTGGTATTTAACTGGATGTAAATTCTTAACACCTTAACTTTATCGCAACGTTATGGTTCAGCAATGCTCATTTATGCCATCAAATCCATTCCTTGTACATTTAGGTCCATATGTTTTTGGACTATGATTCATTTTATTTTTATCTTTAGCTTTTTTGTGTTTTTGCACATCACCATACAGTCAAAATGTGATCAAATTGCAGGCTCTCAACTTTAATTCAAGGGGTTTAACAAAATAAAATGGCACTTTTATAAATAGTCCCTCATTTTCAGAAAACTAATGGGACAGAAAAACATAATTTTAAATACAAGGATTGTTTTTTTAACACTTGGATCGAAATCCCTTGCAGTCAATGACTGTTTGAAGTGTGGAACCCACGGGCATCACTGAATGCTGTGCTTCCTCCTTTGACTTGCTCTGTAATGCCTTTACTGCACTTCAGGTGCTATTTGTTTGTGGGTCTCTCTGCTTTCAGTTTGTCTTCAGTAACTGAAAAGCATTCTCTGTTGGATTGCGATCAAGTGACTGATGCAGTCAATTGGAGAACACCCCATTTGTTTGCCTTGAGAAACTCTTGGGTTGCTGTTGCAGTGCATGCTGGGTCATGATCCAGTTTCACTTTTAAAGTGCTGTCCAATCAGATATACAGCATTTTTATTTTAGCAGAGAGTATAGCCCCGTATACTACAGAAATCATCCCACTACTTCTATTAGCAGTTACATCATCAATAAACACTAGTGACCCAATTCCACTGGCAGCCATAAATGCCCACATTATAATGCTGCCCTCACCATGTTTGACAAACAATGTGGTATGCCTCAGATCATGAGCTGTTTCTTTCTTATTTTCATACTGTTCTTTGACCATCATCCTGGTAAAAGTTAAACTTGGTTTGAACTGTTTAAAAAAAAAATTCCTGAACTGTGCAGGATCTTTTAGATGTTTTCTGGCAAAATCTAACCTGGTCTTCTTGTTCTTCAGTATATCCAATGGTTTGCACCTTGTTGTAAATCCTTTTTATTTATGGTCATGAAGATTCTTTTGATTTTAGACTTTGACAATGATACGCTTATGTCTGTGAGAGTTCTCTTGTCTTGGCTAGATGTTGTGAAGGGTTATTCTTAAACAAGTAAAAAAAACCAATCTGCGATCATCTACTTTGGCTGCCTTAAGTGGTCTTTTAGGACTTTTGGTGTTGCTGAGCTGTCAGGGCATTTCTTCTTTTTAAGAACATTGCAGATTGTTAATTTGACCACTCAAAGTTTTTGCTGTCTCTTTTGGTTTATTTTGCTTTTTCAGCCTAATAACGGCCTGCTTCACTTGCATCAACATCTCTTTGAACCTCGTACTGAGAGGTTCAGTGAACAGCTACCAAATGCAAATTCAGCATTTAGAATCAACTCGAGATCTTTAATCTGTGTAACTTGCCATGGAATAATGAGGAAACAGGACTTACCTGGTTGTGGAACTGCTTGTATTTCAACTGTCCCATTACTTTTGAGCATCTAAAAATAAGAGACAATGTATAAAAATGGCGCATTTTGACAGTTTGATTTAAAATCTACCATGGTGGTGTACAGAGGGAAAAAAGGAGGGGAAGTGTCGTTGTCTAAGAGCTTATGGATCTTTGATAATGGCTTCCCTTTCCACACAGATATTTTAAGACTGAAGGCAAATGAGCTTGTGATATTTCAATTGACTTCCATGACTGTAAACATAATCAGTGCCAACAAAATTGCTTTTAAATTACTTAAATCTAGTTTTTAAATGCATGTTAAGCACCAAACATACCATTTGGAAAAGATTTGCTAAATGGTTTCAAACATTAAATTTTCTAACAGATGAAAGAATTATGTCTTAAAATCTGATTCAGTTATTATTAAATATTGGTTTTCTGGTTTCAATTTCTTATTTCTCAACTTATATTGCTTTAAGATTTATGAGCTGTGGAGCCCTTAGTGTTGACTGGAAGGTAGCCATCTCCTCCAAGGCTGCCAACATTGGGCTCACAGTCTTTGGCCATGTGGCACGATGCCTTGCTCATTTTTTTCTGCCAACGATCAAGACACATTCTCCTTACTTGGTGAAAGAATTGTAAATCTTGTCATTTGTGTACAACTTCAAAACATCTAATCTCACACCTTCCTCTTGAACAGTGGAGATCTGGAGAAATTTAAATTAGTTACACTTTGCCAGGGGCCAAGGCAGTGCTAGCATCTTGCCTCAACTTCTTGTTTCTGCTAAGG
Organism: Etroplus canarensis; assembly: GCA_015106775.1. Taxonomy (NCBI): domain Eukaryota; kingdom Metazoa; phylum Chordata; class Actinopteri; order Cichliformes; family Cichlidae; genus Etroplus; species Etroplus canarensis. The sequence continues at coordinate 1,948 of VUQH01003753.1, read as the reverse complement.
CAAACAAGACGAAATAAGTCAAAGTTGTTTTAAATCCATCGTCAAAACTTTTTTGTTGATTAATTACTAAGTTTCTTTGCTGAGGTTTTTTTTAGTTTCACTGATGCCTGGATTTGAGTTTGTGTTGTTTTTATCTTTTCTTATTTGTTTTCCTGATGGCTAGCTTAGTTTCAAGATTAACAGGAAAAGGATTTGTACGATTGCAAAATATCTAATAGAAATATGGTTGAACTGATGAGCACATATTTTAATAATGAACTCATGCTGGGCATTTTCTTTTAATGGCAAAGGTTTGAATAAGCATTCAGTCTACAGTAGGTAAATTGGTAGTGTCAAAGTAACTCATGCTATCAAATTATGTTAAAATTATTTTGGAATGGAACCTAATTCTTTTACCAGTAAAAATTATTTATAGTAAATTGTGGTTTAACTGAAGCTAACACCACCTGATATATGTTTATTGAGAAAGCACCATTTCCAATTGTTCTTTTTACTGGGGTCTAAAGTGTCACATCACTAACTTCACCAATATATTTTCTTCAGTTGTTGTCAATCTCAACTTTAAACTAGCAGTGAAATAAACAAATAATTCTAACCTCTAATTATACAGCAAAAAATGAAGTAATTGCAATGCCCTATTTTGAAAAAAAGGAAAAAAAAACAAAAAGCAGAAATATGAAAACAGCCAATTAACATGAAGAAAAGACCAAAAATAACACAAATAAATACAATACGTTCATTAGTCAATGTTGAATAATGGCTTTTAAGAAAAAGAAAGTGTTAATCCCCAGACAATAAGATCCTTCTGATACCTTCATTAAAGACTTCTTCCCTGCACTGTATGCTAATGAGATGTCTTAGTCATATTAATATTCGGAAAGAGAATATTTTAATTTCCATCTCCTGAGCCTCATGAAGAAGAACAGGAGGTATTTCAGATTAGGGCCTGTCAAACACAGATCGCCATTTAAACCAGATGTAGTGCTTTAGTATATATGACACATACTGCACTGATTGTTTTCTCTAACATATACTGCTTATATGCTTATATATTAGAAAGATTTTTTAAAATTGCAAATGCAACAAGTGTGAGGTAATACATATATTATTCATTGTTGTTTTTGAATCTTTACTATTTAAGTGCATTGTACCGTGTGTTAAACTGATGTGGTATAATAGTGACTCCTCCATGACTACTGGCTTGCTGGAGTTAAGCCATGAGGACAGACTGTGAAATAAGCAGGGCCCCCCACTCCCCATCAGACCCTTCCCTCTGGGTGGATGGTATCTTACACACTATATCAATTTCACTGTTACTGCCCAAATTTCGAGGCTCTGTGAAATGGTCCAAATAGCGTTACAAATGGTGAGAGATAAAAGGGTTAAACTAATTGCAGTTAGATAGTAATAAAAGTGATTCGTTTTATTCTACTATGCAAGGCTGTCTGCACTATATCCTCAATAATACCCAGGCTGATTAAACTTTTTCCCTTGTCTGTTTCATTATTAAATGAAACAGTATTATAAGACTCAGTGATGTTGCCTATCTCAGAAGACAGAGAATTCGACATGCTAATTTTGAATTATCACACTTACAGTAGCGCCATATACTCAAAAGATCTATGCCTATAACTATCTCTCTCATTCTCTAGTTAAGAAATTCTATTGTGTTCTTGGGTTTATAAATCCGTTCCACTAACAAGATGTGACCAATCCAGAACCACATGCATACATATATTCTTTTAAACTGCACAATATGCTGACATGGCTTTGATTTTCTTGGATGAATTTACTTTATCTTGTTTTATCTTAGGTCTTTGTTTAAGTGTGGAGTCACTTAAATGTCTAAGACAATGTTAGGAGTGAAAGCTGTCAGCAAACTATGTGCATCAATGATTCGGACTCAAACTATAACTATAATGAAAAATAGAAAAAAGATCAGCAAACT
>VUQH01003752.1:6056-18833 GCA_015106775.1 Etroplus canarensis | reverse complement strand
ATCTGACACTCTCTTCACCTCCAGAACACTCTTCACATACTCTTCCTTCAAGATTACCCCTACTCCATTTCTCTTCCTACCTATACCATAGTTGAACAGTTTGAATCCACCTCTGATGTTACTAGCCTTGCTTCCCCTCCACCTGGTTTCTTGCACACACAATATATCTACCTTCCTTCTCTCCATCATATCAGCCTGCTCTCTCCCTTTACCAGTCATAGTCTCTACATTTAAAGTCCCTACTCTCACCCCCACCCTCCTACCTTTCCTTCTCTCTCTCTGCTTTCCCCCTCTCCCCCTCCTTGGTCTTCGGCCCAGAGTAGCATGTACCCTGTTGGCTAACGGCACCAGAGGCGGTTGTTGTTAACCCGGGCCGCAACCGATCCGGTATGGAAGACGTGTTATGAATCCGCATATTTGATTTGGCAAAGTTTTTACGCCGGATGCCCTTCATGACGCGACCCTCACCATTTACCCAGGCCTGGGACCGGCACTAGGAGTACACTGGCTTGTGGGCCCCTGTGGCAGGTTTACTATATGAGCCAATACTTTAGTATATAAATACCACAAAGTAATGCTTTCATCATACATTTTAACTGAAATGCAATGCATATAAGCTTGATCTGTATGCAATGAATGTTTTGTGTATATGTGTGCATGACAGACCATCTAATAAATTATCATTCATAATGTCACTTTTCCATGTACCTGTACATACACAAGTCAAACGGAAAACTCTTTTTTGTATTACTTCTCTATAAAGACAGTGATTTAGCCTTTGGTCTTGAGCACAGATAATAAAAAATGTCTGGTGAGGTGAAACAGTACCTTTGCAGATGTCAAACTCTGCAGGCTGAAGTTGTTTAAAAGGTTTATGCCCTAATTAAAGTCAGAGAATTGAAAATAATGCATAGTTACTTTTTGATCATTTATTTTGCAGGAAAAAAGCTCAATGTATTAATCGCCAACAAAAAAAAACTCCTCTATGTCTGATCACATTATTTCCAGATATTTCTTTCTTCCTCTTCAGCAGCACCTAATGTGCTCTTTGCACACTGCGAGCAGTAAAACGTCAATAAACTCAGTCCACTTTGGCCTATATAGCAATAGGTGTGTTTTCTGACCGGGTAACCCCGCTAACAGCCTGTATCATACGAGGGAGGACCAGCCGGAACTCGCCGCGGCGTGAAAAATCCCGATGCAGCGAGTGCGCTTGGGTCCACTGAAAGCTGCACTTGACTTTAGTCGCACTTGACTTCGCAGGAGCAAACATGTCTCGTTTCGTCCGCCGTGTTTTCATTGTGGCCTCTCAGCATGCGACAGCCAGATCTGCACGGTTACCAAGAAGGATCCCGGTATTAATCCGTCCTGTGGCCACATCTCAAGGTACTGAGAGCGAATTTATAATTTCTAATGCCACTCAGGTCTGTGCTTAAAGCTATCCTGCAGCTCCCTGCAGCTGCACCATGATGCACAGAATATCAAGACTTCAGTATAGTTAAGAGTAATGCAGAAGTTAAGTGGAATGACCAGCCTGTATTCCTGAAGTGATTGCAACATGCTCCTAATTTTACTTATGAAGTCTGCCGAGTCTGTAACTAATTGTTATGTGCTCAGATCAGAAAAGGAACAAGAAACTCAGAATTATGGTCACAAACAATAAATTATTTTAGTTTAGCCCTTTATTTGATGCACTGGTTGAAATATGCATATCTAAAATATGTGTCTTTTGCTCCATGCAGGCCTGCAGTCTCTCACACGTTACAATGAAACTACAGACTGGCAAAAGAAACTGACCCCAGAGCAATATGTAGTCACCAGAGAGAAAGGAACTGAGGAGGTGAGTCAAATATATGAAAAAAGAACAAAATAAATATGATGTAACCCAGTGTTTAGTGAAGCATAGTGTTCTGAATTAGTACATGGAAATTCAAACATAGACATTAGTACATGGATGCTTATCTTTGTTTGACAGACTGACAAATTATCTCATTAGCAGCAATACAGTTCCAGGTAGACTTTGATCAACATTGTCCTGACCTGATTTAGGCTCAGCTACCAACCTTTAATATGTTACGAATTAAAGGATGTCTGAGAAGTGAAACACAGAAATTTAAGAAATTCACTGCTTTTATTGCATTACACTCACAAAATAACGGGTTTAGGAACACAGAAATAGTGAAATGTCCTGTTTTCCTGCTGTTTACATTGTGTTTTGGTGTGTATGTTTGTATGTATTTGTGGATGTTCTCAGCCCTTTAGTGGGATCTACCTGAACCATTTTGAAGTTGGGATGTATCACTGTGTCTGCTGTGATGCTCCACTCTTCAGGTAATACATCTGACCAATAAAGGGATACACAGATCTCCAGATTGTCATGGATTGGACTACAATCTTTCAATAAGACTCTTTGTAATATGGAGACTTCATTTCAGGATTTCAGGATTTTGAATTGGTTGCAGACTTAGACAAAAAATCAGTAGATTTCTTTCTAAGAAGATCTTCCTTCTTCTCTTCATAGCTCCGAAGCTAAGTATGACTCTGGAACAGGCTGGCCAGCATTCAGCCAGGCTCACGGGACATGGGAGCGTGATGAAAGCCACACCTCCATCATTCGTCGCCCTGACAACAGCCTGGGCAGTACTGGGACTGAGGTCCTTTGTAAAAATGTGAGCTAAGAAGCCGAAGTTTAGTTTGCTTAGTATAATTGTAATAGTTAAAATACCTTTATGTGTACTTTTATAATATATATGTAGAGGTTAGAGTTTAAAATATTTACAAATACAACCAAACTGTTGTAGTTTTGGTTGGCTTATGACTGTTTTGTGTTTGTGCCATACAGTGTGATGCCCACCTTGGCCATGTGTTTGATGATGGACCAGATCCAACAGGTCAGCGATTCTGTATCAACAGTGTAGCCCTGACATTTAAACCCAGAGGAAACAACAAACCTGATGAACATGAGTGCAAGTGATGGACTTTTCAAATCAGTCATCCAGTATTTCTGTTCTCTTTCCATTTGGTGGAAAATTGTGACTACACAAATGACCGTACACATTTTTAAAGTGAAAAGCTTTGTATGGTACAATGTGATTGAATCATGGGTTAAACTGGGAGTGAGTTAAACCCAGTTTTACGTTGAGAAACAGTGGATATATGTGCTGGAAAGAGGTCTACACACAGGACACACAGCGAATTATTCTTTTGCCAAAATAATCTCTTTATGAAAGACACTAATCATTGTCTTTTTTACTGTTTACTAGTGTTTGTTAGGTACAGTATTTTGTCTTAGAATGTCATCTGAATTAAGTTTGTCTCAACATTTAGTTTGGATAAGCAAGTTGGCATGTTGTGTAGGCTATAGTAACCCATTAATGTCACATTAAAGAAGTGTTTTAATAGCAGTGTTATGTTTACTATGTTTTGCTATCTGAAAAATGTCAAAAATAAGACCTGTTTTTTTTTCAGGAACTAATAATTGCAAAACACAGGGATCTCTAGAATGACATTGCTGTGATTTAGGTTTCTCAGCCTGGAGCCACATGTACATAACCAGCTGACTTGTCTGTGCTGGGAGTCATGCATACATAAATGTACCTTTCAGCTGTTCCCTTGTATTCTCCACCAAGGGTAAAAAATAAATGTACAACTGATTTCAATTCAGTTTTAATTCTGTAGCACCAATTCACAACAACAGTTGCCTAAGTGTGCTTTATATTGTAACACAAAGACCCTAAAAGAGTAGAGAGAAAATCCTAACAATCAGACAACCCTCTATGACCAAACACTTGATGAAGGTGAGAAGGAAGAACTCCTTTTAACAGAAAGAGACATCAGGCCGGACCAGACTCAGGGAGGGACTGCGATCTGTTGTGACCAGTTGTGGAGTGAGGGTTAAGAGAACAGAAAAAAGCAGATCATAAAGCAACAATAAAAAGCACAAACTATGGGAGAGAGAGGACAAAATTTATTAGCATGGAGTAGTTGCATGTAAACTCACGGGGAGTGAAAACATCTTGAGTGGGGAAGCTCAGTGCTTTGGGAAGTGCAGTGGGAAGTCCCCCAGCAGCTTGAGCCTATCACAGCATAACTAAGGGATTTTTCTGGTTTACCTGATGCAACCCTACCTATGAACCCAATCAAGTTTTAAGCCTAATCTTGAAAGTAGAAAGGGTGTCTGTCTCCCAATTCCAACCTGATAGCTGGTTCCACAGAAGAGGATCCTGATAGCTGAAGGCTCTGCTTCCCATTCTACTTTTAGAAACTCTAGGGACCACAGGTAAGTCTGCACTCTTGAGAGTGTTAATGCTCAATTTGGATGATATTATACAATGAGCGCTTAAAGCTAGGATGGAGCTTAAATAAATGTTGTTTGTGAAATTCAATTCTGGATTTTACAGGGAACTAATAAAGAGAAAGGAATATGGGAGAAATGTGATGTCTCTTTCTAGTTCCCATTAATACTCTCACTCCTGCCTTACAGGCCATCCAGGCCTTTGTATCAACTGACTTCATTAAATAACTATAGCTGGGTATCATCTCCATATCTATGAAAATGTTTGCAGTGTTTTCAGATAATATTGCCTAGGGGAAGCATGTACAAAATAAAAAGTATTGGCTCCAGCACAGAACTCTGTGGAACTCCCTTACCAACTTTTGTGTGTGATGAAGACTCCTCATTTACATGCACAAATTGAATTTTTTTCTGATTAATATGACTCAAACCAGTGCAGCACATTTCCTGCAGTATAAATGTTGTATTCTTTCCCCTGTAGTAAAATATTATGGTCAGTCATACCAAATGCTGCACTGAGCAGGATGAACACAGAGACTACTATGACTACTCCACTATCAGAGGCCATAAAAAAGATCATTAATCACCAGCACTAGTGCTGTTTTTGTGTTATGATAAACTCTAAATTCTGACTCAAACACTTCAAGTAAACCATTTCTCTGCAAATGGTCATATAACTGAACAACTAAACAACTTGTTAAAAAAATTTTTGAAATAAAAGGAGGGTTGGAAATCAGTCTAAATAAGATTACTGGCCCAAGAAAAGGCTTTCCAAGTAGCTGTTTAAGTCCAGCCTTAAAAGTTGATGGTACTTAGCCTCTTAGTAAAGATAAATTAATCATATTTAGAACTGAAGCATTAATTAATGGTAAGACTTTTTTGAACATACTCATAGGTATGGGTTCTAATGGACACATTGACGGTTTGGAGGAAGTAATTATTAGACTTGCTTTGGAAAGTTCAATAGGAGAGAAGCAGTCTAAATAAATCTCAGAAGTTATCAAGGTTGATGTAATTAATGATACTTCTGGCTGTGTGTAACTTTTCTCAAATGGTTAAAATTCTATTTGTAAAGAAATTTATCAAGTCATTGCTACTCAAGGCTAAAGGAATACAGGGCTCAACAGAGCTGTGACTCTGTCAGCCTTGCTACAGTGCTGATGAGGGCTGTTGTTCCTGTTTTCTCTATCAGAGATGAGAAGTAAGATGTCTCAGCAATATAGAGGCCTATTTTGTAAAGTAAAAGACTACTTTTACAGGCCAGATGAAGGTATTCTGAATTAGTGGAATTCAAGCATTGTGCTGAGATGGCTATAATGTTTGTTGATAGTATAATATTGCTGCCTCCAGTTGTTCAGAAACACACACCACAGCACCTTAGTATGGCCTCATAAATACCAGAAAACCAAGTTAATATTTAACTCAACAGGCCATCCTCTGTTCCACACTGTTTGTCTCCCGCCCATTGTTTATCCATATCTTCTGGGTGTATGTGTTACACGTTGAGTAAAGCAGAAAGAGGATAGCTGACAGCAGTAAGAGACTAGGGTAGACAGAGTAGCTAATCCAAAAAAATAAGAATTTCTAAAGAGAAAATTAAGCGGGAGAGCTAAGCAATCCCATAGAACAAGAGCAAGGAATCCTACACATTGGTGCTATGATGGCTGGAGTATGGCATTGTACACTTCTGGTGATTATTTTGATGAGTGTGTACCTCTGGGGTTCTGCTGAGGCTGTAGGGGGAGCTAAGAGTCGACCACGACCCCAAAGACGACCTCCCAAGAAGCCAAAGGTCACACCTATTGACCTGACCCCACCTGCACCGAATATAGACATAGAAAGGGTAAGAATACAGAGAAAAAAGCAGAAAAATGCTACTACTTTATGTCAATTTGAGTTCAGGTTGCACTGATTTTAACATTTGTTTGAAGACAATGCTTCAATAAGCCTTGTGAAAACTGCACTGCAGCACTAACACAATAAATACTTCAGGATGCTGTTATCTGGTCTTTGCACACTGAGTTTGATTCTGTTTCTTAGTCATTTGGACCATGTCACAATATCAAATACAAATAGAACTGCAGAGAAATTGGTGGAAAGTATGGCTTAGCTGCATAACCCAGCAGACTAGACAGAAAATTATCTGATTTCTTTGAAGAGACCATGATGAGCAAGAATTCCTTGTCCCAATGACCTAAGAAAAATGCAAACATTTTTTTAAGTTAACAGCTCAGATGAAAGTGTTACGAGACTTGAACATTTCAAAGACCAAGTCTGAATAAACTCTACACTTCAGGCCTTTAGTCAACCTTTAAGCTTTAATATGGGGGGGGCTGTGGGGGCTGATAATGTAGACACACTTGCGTAATTGTGTCAATACTGTGTTTGAGGCAATAAGGGAATTTTTCAGTGAAACTGAACAGATGAGAAGTGGATATAACAGGGCATTTAAAACAAATGTGTAATTTTTGTTTGTACTCAGAACTTTAAGAAATTTCAGCCCCAAAGGGCCTACAAATTTCAGTTAATTAGAAAATATAGATAATGAATTGAATCACCCAAATGTCTCTGTTTTTGCTGTTTTCCAATGATGAAATGTTTTAAGATAATTTAAAACCTTGATTTTCCTTTCTCTGTTTCCACAACCCTGTTTGTATGTGTTAAAGATGTTGGGAACATGGTACCTGCTTATGGCTGCCTCCAAATGCTCTTATCTGATAAATCATGGAACCAAGGTGGAGCCAACAGTACTGACAATTGCACGTAACCCTAACTCTAATGAAATGCTGTCTGTTAGCACCAAAACAAGGCAGTAAGTACCTCTGCTATGCACTGCACATGTAAGTGATTTTTCAGTACTTTTTTGTCAGCAGAGGGAGCCAGTTTCTTCAGTCACTTATTCCATTTTATTCATTTTTCTAACATTTATGTATCTTAATAAACAGAAGGAAAGAATTAAAGCTTTAGGCTTTCCAGTTATTTACTCATTTTTTAAAGTTTTAGGTCACTGCCTTTTTCACAAAGTTTGGCAGTAAAATCCATTTGAATGGAAAAAAAATGATTGCCCTGCTGTTTTTGTAGAACATTTTGTGAAAACTGTTTTGTTATGCAAATGCTATCAATCCTTATTGACCAAAGCAGAGGAAAAAAAACAACTTTTATTGGTTATTTTCTCATGCAGCATTTTAAAGATGGAAAATCTGAGACTTCTCTTCTCTTCTCTTCTCTTCTCTTCTCTTCTCTTCTCTTCTCTTCTCTTCTCTTCTCTTCTCTTCTCTTCTCTTCTCTTCTCTTCTCTTCAGAAACCACCAGTGTTGGGAGATAATACAGGTCTACCATCTAACGCCAACCCCAGGAAGACTGGTGCTTAAAGGTCCTTCCGTCTTCTTAACATCTTACTAAACTAACTAAACCCCAAAATAAACCAGCCTTCTATAAACTTTCCTCTGTTTTTTATACCAGGAGCTCTCCCTGAGCAGAATATTGACATAGTGATTGGGGAGACAGACTACAACTCCTATGCAATAATGTACTACCAGAAACGTGGCGAGATAACATTGAAACTCTTTAGTAGGTTCCTTATCCATGTGCTTCCAGTCTTTGTTTGGCAGTTACTCTGGTAAATGTACTGTATGCTAAAATGCTTTTATGATGTCTTGTTTTGTGTTGTGTGTGCAGGCAAGTTCGTCGACGATCTGTCAGAGCCGATGTTAACCAAGTTTGAACAGCTTGCTGAAAAACAGAATTTGCCACGGGCCTATCACTTCCCTTTTCCCACCTACAGTGAGTTTTTTATCCATCTGCAAAACAAACAATATTATTTTATGACATATTGATCTACATGACCACAGAATCTAGCATAATCTAACATAATTTGCTACCTTTCCAGAGGACAAAATAATTGTGTATTAACTAATTTTTGCTTTCTAGGTCACTGTGGTGATGTGGACGAGCATCATGTGATCAGTAAGCTAAATGTGTTTTTTAAAAAATAAGACATAACCTTCAATGAACTACAGTTATTTCCATAAGAAATAACTGTTTATTTCCATAAAAGCGCTGGAGCCTGAAAAAATGGTGTAAATATGTGAAATTCCACTTACACTTTTGGAAACCAAACTCAAATGGTTTTCAGGTCTTTAGCTATTGGTGTAAATATGCAGACCCTGTGTATTGTGTATAGGCAAATATAGGTCTTTGCACTGAATTTCACTGAAAAACTTCACCAGGCTCTGTAGCTCTTGAGACTTATTTCCTACATTTTCATATAGTGTAACTTTTAGAAGCTTCACTGGCTCAGTGCAATATAATAAACAGTATTAATCAGTTTTATTTATATAGCACTTTTGTTAACTCTCAAGTAAAGAAGTGAAAATGGATGAGTTGAAACACCTGGAATCAATCATCCAATGGACAGTGCACAAGGGTGGTGAAAAAGAGAGGGCAGGCAGGGTCGAGTTGGTAGGGATGAGTGTCAGGGGTGCTTTGTGACAGGAAGATGGCAGCAAGAGTGAAAGGGAAGGTTTACAAAATCAAAGTGAGACCTGCTATGATGTATAGTGTGGAGACGGTGGGACTGACAAAAAGACAGGAGGCAGAGCTAGAAGTCGCAGAGGTAAAGATGCTGAACTTTTTTGCTAGAAGTGACCAGGATGGACAGGATTAGAAATGAGTAGATCAGAGGGAAAGCTCAGAGGGTTAGATTTGGAGATAAAGTCAGAGTGGCAATGTTGAGATGGCAATTATAGAAGAAAGAAGAAGACCACAGAGAAGATTAATGGATGTGGTGAAGGGGGAGATGAAGAAGGTTGGTATTACGGAATAGGATGCAAGGGATAGGGTGAGATGAAGATAGTTGACTGCTGTTGAGACCCTAAAGGGAGCAGCTGAAAGAAGAAGAAGTTTGGGTAATCTAAGCTCTATCACTGAGAGGAATCAAACTACTGTATCTTGATTAAACAAAGTGAGGGACTATAATCTGTTGCTGCTCTTGTTTCAGTGTGTTTACAAGGTACAAGTTAGTCACTTAAAAAAAAATTATAATTAAGCTAAAGGCAATAAAAAGCAGAAATTTTAAAAAATGAAGAAAATAATACAGCTTTCCTTTAGGCAATACCTTAAATGTTAATATTTACTGTTTTATTTAAACGACTCAACGGTATATTGAATGTTAAATCATAGCTATAATAGAGTCCATATTTAGTTTAAACTGAAGCTCCATACTAATTTCTTGTAGTATAATTCAACCTAATTAATTAATTAGAATTCTTGAAAAATGTTGAAAAGGCTAAATGGACTTAATGCTGGACAGCTCACCTTTCTCATAATGTGATAATAAGACTGGATCACGATTAAAAATCAGTGAGTGCCTCCCTACTGACTTCCACAGAATCAACAGATTTTTTTTGTACAATCACTTTGGTATTTTTAATGTGGTCATACAAAATGTTACCTTCATACTATGAGTGGAAATTTGGTGCATTTTAAGACTCCCTTGTTTTCCCCAGTATTTTTGGTCCCTCATTATGAGACAGACAGACATACGGACAGATGACATTTTCAGTGCTGAAAAACACATTAAAGAGTTGTTAAAACTGCAACCAAATCAAGTTCAATCTCAATCCCAGTGTCAAAATCTAAAGCCAAAATCTCATTTTTGTTCAGAACATTTTTTTTCTTTAGCCAACTTTGAGCAATGATATCCTGGGATATATTATAGTTTCTTTAGCAAAACTGCACCAATTTAATATCTGTGATGTAGAGCAATCCAATATGAAAGGTCATATTGCTATGTGGGTACAAGTTATAGTCATGAATAGAAGGTAAGTCTGGAATCAAAATGTATGCAAAATTGGTTCACCAAAAGTTCACCCAAAATGCACTTTGTGAAGTTTTGTCCTGTAAATGATCAAAAAACAGACACAATGTTTAGGATATCAGTACTAGTTTCTGTTACTCTGTGGCAATGGCATTAAATTGGTACAATTTTGCAATTAAAGCTATGATATATTTCATAAAATGTATGCTCAAATTTGGTTATAGAAAAAATGTCCTGAACAAAAACAAAATTTTGACTGTGACACTTGTAGTGGGTATTAAATTTACTAAAGTTTTTAACAGAACTTAAATATCATTTTCAGCATTGAAAATTGTCAGTGGGATGTCTGCTGAGCTTAAGAAGTCATCAAAATGCTGGAAAAAATTAGGCGCATTAAAAAGCACAGAGTTTAAACCAACCTATATGTACATTCTCCTCCAAAAGTACTGAAACAGCAAGGCTGATTGATTTGTTTTTTCTGTGTACTCAAGACATTTGTGAATGAAATCAAAAGAAGAATATAAAAGGAGAGATATCAGTTCCAGCTTTTATTTACTGGTGTTTACATTTTGATATGTTAAACAAAATGGAACATAACACAGTTTATATCAAACCACTCAGTTTTCCAAGTGAGCTAAAGTATTTTAACAGTATGCTTTCATCTAAATTAAAGACAAAAAATTCCTTAAAATCGAGTCGCATATCCATTGTTCGCAATAACTGCATCAAGAAAGGATTCTGATTCTGATTCTGAAAGCCTATGACCCACAGACTTCACCAGATTTCTTGTCTTTTCATTGGTTATGCTTTTCCAGGCTTTTACCACAGCATCTAGTAGTTGTTGCCTCATTTGTGAGGTTTCTCCCTTCAGTGTTCCCTCCAGGAGACAAAGAACATACTCAATTTGGATAAGATCTGGTGACTGACATGGCCAATCCAAACCTTCCATTTTTCACCTGATCAAGTCCTTTGCTGAAGTGCAGTGTGTTTTGGATTGTTGTCTTATTGCATAATAGAGTTCCTCACAGTTAATTTGGATTCATTTCTCAGTAAACTGGCAGACAATATGTTTCTGTAGACTTCTAGATCCATTCTGCTTCTACCATCACGAGTTACATAATCAATAAAAATGACTGAACTTGTTCCAGATGCAGCAATACAAGCCCAAGTCATGACACAGCCTCTACCTTTACCTCTACCCTTCACAGATGATCTTGTATGTTTAGGAATGTGAGCGGTTCCTTTCTTTCTCCATACTTTGGTCAAGGTCAGTCTTTGTCTCATCAGTGCAGAGTGGTTTTCGTCTCACAGAATTAAATACAATTTAATTAAGTTTTATTTACATAGCGCCAATTCACAACAAAAGTCACCTCAGGGTGCTTTAAACTTTAAGTGAAAGACCCTACAGTATTAGGGAGAAACCCCCAACAATCAGATGATCCCAAATGCAGTTTGCACTGGTGAAAGCCAAAACTTAACCTGGCACTAGATATCCAGGGCTATTTAATGATTAAATAACCAATCTTATGTGACACATCAGAGTAACAAAAAACTCCTTGTCAAGTTTCAACACTTTTGCTCACTTGAAAAAATGTCAAATCAGCTGATTCCAGGGGGCTAACTTTTTCAGATTTTACTGATTTTCTGTGGACTGACCCTATATTCACAGAACTTAAACACAGTGTGAAAATAAGAAGTAGGGCACTTTTCCAGCCAGCATTCTATTATTTATTAAAGAAAATACGATTAAAGAACGGTATGACAAAATTTGTTTCATATTATGTATCACTTGAAAAAAGACAGAGGCAAAAACTGAGAGAAAAAAGAGCCAGACCTTTCCTAACAGTCCTGACATTTGCTCCTGCAGTCAATTTTAAAAACTTTGTCAACATGTTATCTAACTTCCACTGCCTGCTGAAAAACATCAGCACAGTTTCTATGTAATTTAACCTGTCATTCCTTGTTTTACAGATTGTGTTCCCACATGCTGAAGAGGTGGAGCTGAGGGATCACAGAAAGAAAGCTGTTGATTGTCGGCCCTAAAATTGTGGAATTCCATTAAATGCCTTCAGCCACATAAATAAAACAACACAGAGTGAAATCAAGTTGTTGTCAAGTGCTTTTAATTTGTCGTCTTTTGCCATCTGCTAATTCTGTGGTAAGATGGAACTGTCATGCATCTTTTTATTCTGAGATTTAACATTCAGACTAAAATATCTGTGTACATGCTTCTAGTGTGTGCGTGAGGACACAAAAATTGGTTGGGGGGTTGGGAGTGGAGATAATAAGGCCCAGATGTCAAGGGGTTGAAAGAGTTTGGTTACAAAACTTACCAAATGTGCTTTACCACTTTCTCCCCCTGCTCCACCCAGCACAGAAGTGGTGCCTGTTTGTGTGTATGTGCGAGTGTTGCATAACCAGCTGATTACAAGTCTGCACTTGTCTCGTCTCCTAACAGAGGGAGCTCTGATAAGTCATCTGTACATGTCAGCAAAATAAAGAATTCACAGCTAATCTGAACTTTGTGTAATATGTAAATGTGATACAAGATACAGAAATGGTTTACGGGGAATTGCTCTCACATAAAACTTTAATTAATGCAATATTTAATGTCAAGCATGTCAATTCTATATGCTCAACTCTCCCTGCTTAGTCAGTTGTTACA
>VUQH01003747.1:0-13065 GCA_015106775.1 Etroplus canarensis | reverse complement strand
CTGTCTGCAGACACACATTTGACCCCCAGCTGTGTTGTCTCTTAGGTGTCTTTAAAAGTCATCTGTTAGGTAGGGTAAGATGAGACATACTGTTTTTAGTTGACCTGTAGCCAAGGAAATATGAGACGGGAATAAAACACAACTTCAAGTTGTTACTGTAGCTATCAGTTGAAACCTCAGCAGTTTGCCTACTACTAAATAAATCGACAATTAAATAAAATATACCTTCGGCTGCTACTTGTATTTTCCCCAAGGGGTCGCTAAAGCAGATTAATCCGCATTGGTAATTTGGGTAATGTGTAAATTACTATACTATGGGGACACTAAATAGACAATAAAATATGAGGCCCCAAAAAGTGGTCTTGTGGATCAGCTTGCCCCATGTAAACGGTAAGCACTGCCTCCTCTTGCCCCCAAAGCCACCATTTTGGATAAAGTGTGTACTCTACCAGAGCTACATTTTAATTAATGCAGTGACATGTTTTTGCACACTTCATCAACAAAACAAAAGCTTTTGACATGACTGAATTTGAATTGGTAGTGCACACCTGTGATCCCAATAAAAGCTTTCACAGTATTTTATTTTGAAAAAGGTGTTATCTACTTCATCATACACTATATGGACAAAAGTATTGGGGCCCCTACACAGTACACCTGCAGGAGCTTTTATGATATCCCATTCGAAATCCACAGGCATTAATATAGAGTTGGTCTCCCCTTTGCAGCTACAGAATAACAGCTTCCACTCTTCTGGGAGGGCTTTCTACAAGATTTTGAAGTGTGTCTGTGGGAATTTTTGCCCATTCATCCAGAAGAGCATTTGTGACACTGATGTTGAGGGACCTGGCTCACAATCTCTGTTCTAGTTCATCCCAAAGGTATTTGATGGGGTTGAGTTCAGGGCTCTGTGTGAGCCAGTCAAGTACTTTCACACCAAACTCATCCAGCCATGCCTTTATGGACCTTGATTTGTTCACTGGGGCACAGTCATGTTGGAACAAAAAAGGCCTTCTCCAAATTGTTTTCACAAAGTTGGAAGCATTGACTTGACCAAAATGTCTTGATAAGGTGATTAATTAAGATTTCCCTAGCTTTCTAACATACAAAGAGCTGAAGTGAATCCAAATGTTAATACAATGAAAAATGTCCCTGCAGCCACAGTCTGTACTTTCTGTGCTTTTTTTTTTCTATTTGATGTTTTTTGAGGCTTCTCCCACTACTCCACTGATGCTCCCTTCCTGTCCCAGCCTGCTTTTCAACTGGTCAGCATTTGACCTACACATGGCATCATCCACATTGAGCTATATGTAGTTACATTTTCGGAGGACCTCACAGCAGCACGTATGTCTCAGCTCTGTGTAAGGTGTAATACACCAATGCAGACAGACATGACCACAGTACGATACGTAAATCCAGCATATGGCTTGCATGCAGCTGCTCGGCCATGGAAATCCATAAGAGGAAGCTCTTTGTACACAGTTTTTGTACTGATGTTAATGAAGAAGTCTGGAACTCTGCAGTTATTGAGTGTTGGCTACTTTTGTGCACTATGCACCTCAGCACTCAGCGACCACACTCTGCAACTTTACATAGTTTGCCACTTTGTGGCTAAGTTGCTGTGATTCATTAACATTTCCACTTACAGTTGATGATGGAATTTTTACGTGGGAGGAAATTTCATCAACTGACTTGGTGCAATGGTGGCATTATTTACAGTAGCACACTTGAATTCAGTGAGCTTTGTAGAACAATCCATTCTTAATGAATCATTTGTTAAGTTTAAATGTTTGTTATGTAAGACTGCAAGGCTCTGTGTTTGATTTTATACCTGTGGCAATGGGACTAAATGAAGCACCTAAATTCAGTGATTAAGAGGTGTGGCCCAAAACTTCTGTCCAAATAGTGTATTAAATTAAGGTGAAATGACAAATATCAAGTATGGTTGCTCAGATACAGGTGGTGTATATAATTATCCACTGGCTCATCTTACCCCACTACCACTTAAAACAGATGTAACTTGTGTAATTTCACATTAGCTTCCATTAAAAGCCTTTGAAATGACATTAATTATTCTATTTACCACAAGGGGACAAAAACTGATAAAGCAATACAGAGGAACATGCAGCCAATACAATAATATAATTAGGTGTTAACCAGCTGTGTTCACGTCTACCTGTCTCACATTAACATTAATTTAGAGTCTGATTTCATGTCACATATGAGTTCAATACTGAATATTAAAGGAGCTAGATGTCTGTGTCAAGCAGCCAGTCTGTTCATTTCTTGGTAATGCATTTGGGAGTTGATACGAGGTGGTCATCCTGAGCCAAATGCAGTAACTGCATGTAAAACAAATCTAAAAGAAGTCCAAAAGCTACATAGAGGTGCATAATTAGATAATTTCCCTGTGGGTGAAATTTGTCCTGCTACATTGACATTTTATTCTAAAAAATATAGAACTTAAAAAATCCCCAATATTTTTCTTTGATTTTTTTTTTCCATCAATGAACTGTAAAAAATTGCTTAAGATGCGTACTTCAGTATCTAGTAACAGTAAGAACAAAACATATCCAGTCATGTATTCTGGTACATTTCAGTTTTGTGTCAAGACTTCCAATCAAACTGAACTTTGTTCTAAGTAATCAAAATTAACTCCTTCTGCTAATATTTGTTGTTTTTTCCTAGGTGGCTCCTGAGGAGGAGATGGCAAAAGATGCTACAAAGATAAGTGTGAGTTGTGAGCAATATCTGCAGTTATTTTCTTAAGAAAGCCCTTATGTTTGCCTTGGTGTTAAAAGACTCAAAAAGCTTATGATTACATTTAAATTTCTTGTTCTGGATGATCCACAGATGTTGTGCTTATGCCGTATTACACACAAGGATGTGATTTTTCACTCGTTGCAGCTCTCATGGTGGCGAACGCTCCAGACGGCAAATTAACATGTTCACTAAAAAGCTCAATGGCTTTGCAGAAGCACAGTGTCAGCCAAAGAGCAGGCAGCGTTGGTGCTCGTGGGTGGTTAAGTGTTCTCCTCATGGGGGCATGGCCCAGAGTGCATCATCTACAAATTCTAACAAACACTGCTAAATCTTTGTGGCTGCAACACCAAATCCCAGTAACAAACAGTGAAAGAGACAGGCTGGGAAGTAACCAGAGCTTTTTATATCTCCTCTGGCACTCACCCAAGCAAATAGATTCCCACAAAATAGGAAGGCCTTTTAGTGAAGAAAGACATACTTTAACTCAGAATTTGACTTTTCTAATTAACTGCAGAAGTGAGAAGACTGTAGGACCGACTGCATGTTATCTCCACATCAACTTATTCCCCTACCCTAAAGATCAACAATTTATATTTTTTGCTTGTCGAAGATGCATTAAACATGCAGAAACGTGTACACACTAAAACATAAAGCCTTTCTCTCCCAAAAGGCTAGCTGCTGATGATTCACTGATACTGTGCTGTCAGTAACTGTGTATGTGTGTGTGTGTGTGTTTTTGGAGTGGGTGGAGCAAAACACTGCAGGCTGCACAGCTGGAAAATCATAATGAACTCTCTCTATATAATGGATGCTGGCTCACATCCATATAGTCAAAAAAATCACAAGAGATGCTCACACATGCAGATACAAACTCACTTAAGCTTATGTTTACAGCCAAATGCACAAATGCAGTCGGTGCCACACAGAACACACACATTTCAACATCGACTGGTATCGTGAGGAGAGGAAGGTTGGTGATAAATGAAGTTGTATTTATATCTTGGTGCGTCACATCTCATGATGTCCCCAGACACTCATCATATCAACCGTGCTGTTCTGTGAACCTGCAAAGCTTCTACATCCAAGATATTGTCTCTTCATATTTTCGAAGCCACAAATAGAATTTGTTCAGCTGCACCTTTGTCTGAGTGTGTGCGTGGGAGTGATTGGAGAGGAGGTATGGCTTTGGAGGTCATGCTACAGAAGTGATTTTAGTACCACATTTTTGCTATACTTCTGATGGACTCTCTTGTACCGCCAACAATTCATGCATCTTATCTATTGCCATAATATGCTAGGGTAATCTTCTCTTTTCAACTCAGCAAATGTATGATGGGCAGCCACAACCCTTAAGTGGTTTGACCGCATTTGCATGCAAGAAGGATGCTTATTCAGTGAAAGTAATAATTTGACATTTTGAAACGATACACTGATTTGCATTTTTGCTGAGTGTTATATGAATGTAAATGCCAAATGTGTGATGTTTTGTCTACTTTTTGTGTGTGTTGTTCTCAACTTTTAATGAAAACCTTTTCAGGACTGCACGTAAAAAAGTAGACTTTTGAAGCTATCAGACTCATTTGTATCATCCATACATCCATTCATTTTCTTAACTGCTTATCCAGTTCAGGGTCACAGGTGGCTGGAGCCTAGCCCAGCCATCTTAGGGCCAGAGGTGAGGTACACCCTGGACAGGTTGACAGTCTGTCACAGAGCCAGCACAGCAATTCACATCACATTCAGACCTATGGCCAATTTAGAATCCCCAATTAACCTAGCAGGTATGTCTCTGGATTGAGGGAGGAAGCCAGAGTAACCAGAGAGAGAACTTGCAAACTCCAGAGAGTCCCAGCTGGCCAGTGTGTTTTCTACAATGAAATATCGTGGCTTAAAAAGTATAAAATAAAGTGCTGAGGGGAGGTCATAATATTCCAAGAGGAAAAACATGATTAAAATCCTAAATTTATGAGAAAAATTCACACATTTACATGAAAATATTGCATTTTTTAAAAATATTACAAATTAATCAAATATTGAAAGTGGGACATTTTACTATTTCATAAAAAATACCAGCTCATCTTGGATTTGATGGCAGCAACTTGTCTCAAAAAGTTGGGACAGGGTCATGTTTACCACTATGTAGCATCCCCTCTTCTTTTAACAACAGTCTGAAAATATCTGGAAACTGGGGAGACCAGCTGCTGGACTTTAAGGACCATTCATGTCTGATATAGGATTCCAGTTGCTAAACAGTCCTGGGTCTTCTTTGTCTTATTTTGTGTTTCATGATGCACCAAATGTTTTTAATTGGTCAAAGGTCTGGATTGCAGCGGCCCAATGCAGCACCTGGACTCTTCTCATGTGAAGCCATGCTGTTGTAACAGCTGCAGTATGCAGTTTAGCATTGTCTTGCTAAAAAATGCAAGGCCTTTCCTAAAAATGACATCATCTGGAGGGGAACATATGTTGCTCTAAAATTTGTATATGCCTTTCAGCACTGATAGTGCTTTTTGCAGATGTGAAAGTTGCCAGTACCATAGGCACTAATACACCCCCGTATCATCAGACTTTCGAACTGAGTGCTGATAACAGCCTGGATGGTCTCTCTCCTCTTTAATCTGGAGGATGCAGTGTCCATGACTTCCAAAAGGAATTTCAAATTTTTGATTCTTCTGACCACAGAACAATTTTTCACTTTGCCTCAGTCCATTTTAAATAGCTGTGGCCCAGAGAAGACAGTGGGCGTTTCTGGATCATGTTCACGTATGGCTTCCTCTTTGCATGATAAAACTTTAACCTGCATTTGTGGATGGCACAGCCAACTCTGGAAGTGTTCCTGAGCCCATGCAGTGATTTCAATGACAGAATCTTGCCTGTTTGAAATGCAGTGCCAAATGAGGGCACCTCAGTCATTTTGGAGCTAGGGCTGTAAATTAGTAATAAATTAGCAAGAAAAAAAAATCAAATTAATTAGGATTAAATCCAAAGATTAATGATGAAAAATACAGAAAATGTGTCACATCATTCCATTTTGCAGTGTTGGATCACTTTTATCACACCACAAATGCCACAGGTAAACAAGAAGTGCAATTTGCAGATATTAGTGATGCTCACTATCCAAAGCAGTATGCTGTTTTCTTCTAAATAGGCCCAGTTCATGGCAATGTCCAGATACTATGGATAATATGGTGATTTGAAGCTAAATAATGGGTGTATCCTCGCTGCTTAACCAGAATTTGAACTATAATTTGAGTGGTCAGGCATAAAACAGGGTAAGTGGGCAGCATCTGTGGTGTAATGAGGTTGTTCCCACCTTACAAAGGCAAGTCATGTAGTTCTTTAAAAATTACTTTAATCACAGAGAATACATATTTTTCCTTATAAATTTACAACTTTAACTCTGGGAATTAACCCAGGTCCTTTTTTTTCCTTGAATGGTCCTAATATATTGTTGTATTTATTCCCAGTGAATAAACGAATAAAGTAATAATATTTATTGGAGCCAGGAAATAGTTGCTTAGATTAGCAAAGAAGCCATAATATGTCCAACAATGAATGAGCTCACATTTTGCTCACCCTGCTGCTTCTTTGGATTCGTCGTCAAAGCTTGGTGAGACAGCAAAAGGCAGGGTTTTTTTTGTTTGTTTGTTTTGTTTTGGTTCATTTTGTTTGTTTTTTGTGGAGTTCATTTTTTTCTATGTATTTAATTTTGAAGTCCACATATACAAAAAAACTAGAACAAAGCCCGACAACATTTACACATTAAACTGGTGTTGATTTGGCAGCTGGGACACCTGACTGCTTTTTACTGGAAAATTAGTTGAAAAGATTTCAATCCAAATATTTTTTAATATCTGAAACAGGAAATAACATATCCTTCTCTTCCAGTTAAAGTCACTCATAGAAACTGCAATATTGCTTAATTCAGTACTCTCAGTAGATTGCCATTCCAGATCTGATATGAACAGAGCTCTGTTGGCTGTTAGCTAATTCATGCATTCATCAAATTAATAGTTTTTACTACACTACATTTTATTTTTGGCTAACCATTATCTTGTAATTGCCACTTGTTGGTATTGTGGCTTCTGAACTTTAAAGGGTATAATTTCTTTTGCAATTTTACCACATTATATATTTATTTTTTTTAGCTCATGTAATTGAAAGACCAATGAGCTAATGCCGTGGCAAGGTTTCCAACATCCATCCTTCCATCGTTTGCAAGGCTCACTGCTCCTTCTAGAGTGTTGGTCACATTTTAGTGAAACGTACACACAGTGATTACCTAATGGGTCTTCACCCAAAATATGCTCAAGGTTAAGGTCATATTTGTCATTTTATGATCATTTTTCCATGTTCTCAAGAATTGCTACTCCTCTTAGACTGTTGATCAGAATTGATTCAAACTTACATAAAATGATCATCAAGGTCTCATTTGGCATCTTATGGGCACTTTTCTATTTTCATAAGAATCACTACTCCTAAGGATATTGGTCTGGATTGTGTTTATAAAATAGGAGTTTGCATGTGTCCCTCTGCCATTTATACATAAAAGCCGTCATTAGGTCTATTTATGGCATAATACTGTCTTAAGTTAGGGCTGGTCAAGAACTTTTTGTGAGCATCCTTGACTTCTGCATGGATTTAATTTCCAGCAGTCCCATCCCTTTCTTTCTGTGCTTAGGAAATTACAATAACCTGTTAATTGTGGTGGCTTGTGAGCCTGATGAGTTCTGCATTACTGACGTTTCGGTCTTTCTGTTCTATCTTTGCTAGGTTGTCAAGGTCGTAGGAAGCAACATCTCCCATAAACTCCGCCTCTCCCGAGTCAAGCCATCTGATGAGGGCACCTACGAATGCCGTGTCATTGACTTCAGCGACAATGCAGGGGCACGCCACCACCGCGTCAGAGCCTACCTGCAGGTGGTACCAGAGAGTGAAAACAACCACAACGACAACTTTGAGGCTGTGGATGATACCAAGAGAGGAGTGGGATTCTCTGATGAGGATGACATGGAGTCCCTCAGTGGCACCAAAGAGCACGCTCATGGCCATCACCAGAATCACGGGCACCACCAGGAGCATGA
Organism: Etroplus canarensis; assembly: GCA_015106775.1. Lineage (NCBI taxonomy): Eukaryota > Metazoa > Chordata > Actinopteri > Cichliformes > Cichlidae > Etroplus > Etroplus canarensis. The sequence goes on along the minus strand of VUQH01003747.1, from coordinate 5,221 downwards.
CAAGCAGTCTTCTTCACCTGCCCACCACAGCCATGGCAGCAGCAATCAGCAGCACAAGGTGGGAAGAGAGCTGAGGAAGAGGGATGTGGACAGTAACCACAGTAGCCACAATGACTGCACCAACGAACCAAGCTGTACACTGTAGACAGCTATTACACAACGATTGCATAACGTGATGTGTGTCACAGCATAAAAAGCTATTCTTCCCACACAGTGCAGTCCTGTGCACAAATCCAGAATCCCTAGAAATGTCCAGTATGGCTTATTTGAGGCACAGAGCTGTAAACTGTGCAGGGAATGTAGCTTTTTCTTGCTGTGCATGGGTCTGGGTTGGACTGCTCACTGTCTGTAAAGCCTGGCTTCATGGCATTCAGCAAAGGGGGGGGCTGATGTGTAGATCTAGGCAGCTCCACCGGTTCTGGTCTCAGCACCAATTAAAAAAAAAAAGACTTCTGTCTTACTATTAACCTGTGCTCTGTTCCACTCTTGTACTTTAGATACTGTAAAAGACACAATCTGCTTTCATGCTCATACTTCTTCCACTGCCTTACTCTGTCATTTGACACACTCTCAGAAAAGAAAGGGTAATATTGTACATTTTATAACTGGATCTGTCCCCAGTTGAAAAAAACCTCCCTCTTATTCTGAGAGCGTCCTGAATGAAAGTCAGCCTAATTCTTTCCCTGGAAATCTTTTCAGCTTCATTACAGCTTTTTTGTCTATTCAATAATGGACATAAACATGGTGCAAAACTTGTATACAGTCACAAATTGGAAAAGTGTTTTCTTCACAGAAATCCATCAAGGTCCCAGAGCAGCAGTGCTCATCCAGCACAGACACACTCTTAAATCATAAGTAGAGTGAAAGTTTGGAAAGTATGGCATTTCAAATCAAACAAAGAACACAGACTGCATTTTCCCCACAGAGCTTTTGAGTTTATGAATTTGTCACCTCTCCAAAAATTTTCCTTCCCTCCCTCATGCAGCAAGTTTGATCCATTCATGGCTCTTCATGCTGAGAGAAATCAATCGAATCGTTCCATGTGGACCCCGCCCGTTTGGAAAGCCATGAAAAGCTCAAATCCATGCCTCTAAATTAAACAGATTGGATGTGCCTCTGAATCCTGAGTAGAAATAAATAGAAGAAATGTGATCTTGGTGCAAGATACTTTTTTTGTTTGTTTTTGGAAGAGCAGGGATATATTTCTCTCTCAGCTTAGCTCCTTTTTCCCCCAATGCTCTGGCTCAGTGCTCATCAGTCATTTAAAAAAGCCTCAATCCTCTCCACTACAAGCCTCTAATCCACTCTGTATATATGACTGTATAATATGAAAAAAAGTTAGTGCATGTTCAGTAATTTTCTTAAAAAAATCTTTTTCAGCCAACCAATCACAAAAAGTGTTTTACTTCAGATTACTTTTACCATTTAAAAAAATCAGTTTGTTTGTTCTGAGTCTATATTTTACTTTGGAAGTCCTGCCAATTGGATCTTTTTTAAGCAGTTTTCTGTTTCTTTACTGCTTTCCAAAAGTGCTGTACAGACAGATGAATGACACATTATCTTCATAGCTGCTCAGAAAGGGGGGCTCCCCTAATGTATCTTAGTACTTCAGCAGTGTTTAAACTACTGTATTTGCAGGGCAGCAAACATGAGTGTTATCATCATTATAATGAGCCTGAACATGTGTGTCTGAAAAGCTCTGAGGGGCCATTTTACTAATTTTCAAGAATAATCTCTTTGCTTAGATGCTTGTATGAAACAGCGTGTGTAAAGGTGATGAGAAGGCTTTTTGGGTCGCTCTGAAAGAACCAATTAGGACAAAGTGAATGTGGGTAACACATTTGGTAAAGCCTTCAGCAGTGAGGGTGAAATGAAGAGGAAAATGTTGTTGGTGGAACACTGAAATTGGCTGTCAATTCTGCCTCAAAATGTAGTCTTGTTTCTCAAGGCCATGAGCAGTTCCACTTCTTTAGTGTATTATCCTCCAGAGGGACAATGGTGCTTCTGTTACTGTGGGCAGACTGTGTAAACTGGGAGGCAGGTTTAATGGAAAAAGCAGTGATAATTGGGATTATTTTTCAATGAGTAATTTGATTTGATGTTTTGTAAAGAAGAGATCACTGTTGGAAAAAAAAGAGGGAAATGTACATTTCTTCTAGAATGTTTGGTCTCACACTAAATGTATGCCTTTATCAAATGAAATAAATTGTATATGAAAGTATACTTTTCTCATTGAATTATTGGTGTGAAAAAGCGGAAGACCCCCTCAACAATCACTACACACTAATACACTGTGGTTTAGCTTTTAGCCCTTGCTGTGTGTGTGTGTGTGTGTGTGTGTGTGTGTCTGTCTGTCTGTCTGTCTGCATCAAGGAGAAACGATGTTAGGCAGTTGCCTGTGTGTAATAGGTGCTGCCAAATTCCCCTCCTCCCATTGCTGCTGATGACTAATGGTGCTATTGTCAGCACTGGCAGCAGGATAAATAGCAACAGCACAGGATGAGATAAAGAGGCGCTGTGCCATGCTCGCTAACATTAAGCCAGGCCAGCTAAATACAAAACATGCGGCGATCTTGTTTCACCACACTAGAAGCCTCATACATCCATTACGGAGCGGTGAGGTGGGGAGGTCTGGGGCTCTCCCATCAGTGAGGGGATGTAATAATGGAGGGGATGTTCTGCTTCCTTCATTTACACATCTCTTAAACCCTCAGGGCTCAGACTGATAACAATGATAGATAGGCCAGTATCCTTGTCATGATTTCAGGCAACCTCTGCCCTAATAGGGCACCCCCTGTCCTCTCTACAGCTGTATTTGCCATAGAGTTCCCAAAGGACTGATGTTGCTTTTCCTTTTGTCTTAACTGCAGAAATTTAATGGAAAAAGACCTAAATTAAAAATGCATCCTTCTGTTTTCTGTGCCTCAAGTGCAGATCTGTCAATTTTCAAAAATGGGGCACAAATTTACAGCTTTAATTAAAAAAAAAAATTAACAGCTGCAATACTATAGTTTTTTAATCAAATGTAACTTGGAATCATTTTGTGTACCTTTGGCTGCTCCCTTGTTTTCCCCCAAGGGGTCACCACAGCAGATTGATCCACAAAAGAAATTTGGCAAAGGTTGTATGCCAGACGCCCTTCCTGACACAACTGTCCACAGTGAGAGGACCCTGTGCCCCTGACCTGGAATTAAACCAGGGACCTTTTGCTTGTAAGGCAAATGTGTACTTGGAACCACTATTATTATTAAATTCATGAAGGTGTCAATAAAATAAGCAATGTAAGTACTAATGAACAGATGGTAGACATTAGGAGGTTAGCTTATAAGGGTGATTACTGAGTACTTCTTAGTGAATTACAAAATATGACAATAAATGGCTGATTAAGCAAGAAAACAGGGAAAACATACCTATCACAGTGAAATTTGTTAAGCTGATAAATATTTATTAGTTTTCCGCTGACAGAGTTCATATCATATATTCAGGTTAATTTTTTGTTTCACTTAAAGTGCCGCACATACACTCTATGGACAAAAATATTGGACCACAACCTTTAATCATTGAATTCAGGTGTTTCATTCAGTCCCATTGCCACAGAGATATAACATCATACACCTAACCATGCAGTCTGCCCATTTGTGAAAGAGTGTTTCGTTCTAAAGAGCTTACTGAAGTCAACCGTGGTACTGTTAATAGGATGTCACTGCTGCAACAATCAGTTCATGAACTTTCTTCCCTCCTAGATATTCCACCATCAAATGTAAGTGGAATTATTGCAAAGTGGAACTGTTTAGGATCCACAGCACACAAAGTTATAGAGTAGGGTCACTGAGCACTAAAGCTCATAGAGTGAATGCATTGCTGACTCAATAACAACAGAGCTCCAGAACTCTTATCAGCACAAAAAGCTTCACTGCATGAGTTTCTGTGGCTGAGCAGCTGCATGGAAGTCTTACATCACCAAGCACAATGCCAAGGGTCAAATGGAGTAGTATTAAGAATGCCACCAGTGGACTCACGAGCAGTGGAAATGTGTTCTGTGATGTGACAAATCATGCTTCTCTATCTGGCAGTCTGGAAAAGTCTGGGTTTGGAGAACGTTACCTGCCTGACTGTGCCAAGTTTGGTGGAGGAGGGACAATACTATGGGGTTGTTATCTGGGGTTGGCCTGGGCTCCTTAGTTCCTTTGGAACTAAGGGGCCCAGTAGAAACAGTTTGGGGAAGTGGTTTTTCTGTTCCACTTCTGTTCTGACTGTGCCCCAGTGCACAAAGCACGGTCCATAAAGGCATGGTTGGATGAGTTTGGTGTGGAAGAACTTGACTGTCCTAAACAGAACCCTGATCTCAGCCCCCGTCAAACACCTTTAGGATGAACTACCACAGAGACCCTTTCATCCAACATCTGTGTCTGACCTCACAAATAGATTCTGAATAGACAGGCAAAAATTCTCACAGACACACTCCAAAATGTTGTAGAAAGCCTTCCAGGAAAGTGGAAGCTCTTTTAGCTGCAAAGAGGGCCCAACTCCATGTTAATACCTGTGGGTTTCAAATGGGGTGTCAGAAAAGCTCCCCTATAGGTGTCATGTGTAGGTGGCCCTAATATTTTTGTCCATATGGCAAAGTTTAAATCTATTAAAATTTACACTTTAGATTTTAAATAACTGGGGCTACACAGAGACACAATAGGGAGAATGTGTGCCCCTTTGTAATAGATGTTATGTAAACTGATTCACAGACACTATTAATTACAGTTACATTTATAATATATTCTATAACATACTTCCTGTAGCTTAAACTGTAATCAGCAGTTTTTGTGGTGTTTCAGCTGTGGTTTGATGTTCTACTGGGTGTTTACAGTGTTATCCACCGTGTGTGGGATTGCTGCTAAATAAACTACGTCACTGTAATGACTATATCAAGTAACATGTCAGGCAGTGTAACAGTGTGGCTCACTGATGATCTATGACTTTATTGTTTTTAGACATAAAAATAAAGACCGAAGACCAAGGAGGGGGAGAGGGGGAAAGCGTGTCAGGAGGCAGAGAGAGAGAAGGAAAGGTAGGAGGGTGGAGGTGAGAGTAGGGACTTTAAATGTAGGGACTATGACTAGTAAAGGGAGAGAGCTGGCTGATATGATGGAGAGAAGGAAGGTAGATATATTGTGTGTGCAAGAAACTAGGTGGAGGGGAAGCAAGGCCAGGAACATCGGAGGTGGAT
>VUQH01003746.1:1232-11424 GCA_015106775.1 Etroplus canarensis | reverse complement strand
CCTTAGAACCGTCCTCTTTAAATTTTTTATGATTGCCTGCATGGGTTGCATTTAGAGGACATCTGTAAATTGTAGCTACAAGAAAAAAAGGCTCTTCTGCGTTGTCAAATGTTTTCTGGCTTTACAAACAGCAGCAGGTGGTGGTGCAAATAAACTGAAAACAGACAAATTCTTCACCTAAAAATAGCAAAACCCTCTTAAAAGGAAGAGTTCTAAGCAAGCATTGCAAGATGGAACACAAAAAAAAGATGACTTGCAGTAATCCTAATGGAGTGTGACAAAGGCGAGAATAAGTTTCTGTGTCCTGGAATGACTCGTTGGAGCTGATCTTAGTGATATTCCTGCAATGAAAGAAGCCTGGATGAACGAGTTTAGCAACACGCTGATTAAAATGCAAAAAAGAATTGAAATACAAATTTCTTGGATACTGGCATGACAAGATAGTGAGCTCAGGGATTGGGACAGCTGATTAAAATGTCTGTCTTATCAATGCTCAACTGGAAGAAATTATGAAATGTAGCATTATTTGTGAGTGCACTTTTCAAAGGCATCCCTTAAATATTACTCTAGAATTGCGTGTGCATGTGCTAAATCCACCACAGAGTTCAACTGAACATTTAATAAGCACCACGGGGCTCATTTTATCACTTCTTACCCTGTCCAGGACAAACAATCTTTGTTTAAGCTGTGTCATGTTAAACGAACGGCCTGGTAAAGTATGTACACTGCATAATGTCCCAGTGAAAGTCCTCCATATGTGTGAGCTCTCCATTCTCATGCTTTGCAAACACTCGGGGCAGTCCCATGAGGGAAATTAGTGTTGAAACATAAGGGCAAGCGTGCCAAGGACACCATTTAGCTGTGTTGTTTTACATTGCGTGAAGCCAAATTAATTGACGAAGGCGAGCACACTGTTCTTTTCTTTTTTAATAACACATTAAGTGAGGTTGCCACTAAATGAGAACATTAATAAATCATTGCACATGTGCTCTGCTTTTTAACTTGTTGTGTTACCAAGAAAAAGATTGGGATGAGATCCAAAAGACTCCTGGGTAGATTTATTGTTATCAATAGCAACAATAATAACAGTCTTTGTGTTGTGTTTATATATTTCTTCGTTTCACTTATCTTTTGGCCAGGTTCACTATTACATTCACATCACTGAATAATATATTACTCCTAATAGACTGATGTAAGATTAATGAGTAGTGAATCAGCTGACAACAATCCATGCCTATGTATTACAATATTTGACCAACGGCAGATACACTCAGGATCTATTTGGTCTTCAAAGTCATGCACTTCACACCACTAGCTGTAATTACAGAACAGTAGCCCCATAACCTAATTAGAGCTGTGCACTCTAAGCATGTCACTAGTAACTAAAGTGCTTTGCATGTAAATCTCATCAGGTTCAGCCACATATTATAAGGCTTCAGTGACCATTTAAAGTGCCAACACATTTCCCATCATTTTGGGAACCCTGGACTCTTAAAGAAATGGTGCCACTGATCAAGAGTGTTATTTTAAAAAATGCCAAATAATACGAGCCACACCTACAGAGGCTTTACAGACTGATAAATACAGTTGGGTCCACAAGAGTTGGGACAATGACATATCTTTTCCTTTTTCTTTATTTTAAATTCTGACTCTGTACATCACCAAAGTAGATTTTAGCTTTAACTGTCAAATGTAATTGAACTGCAGACTTCCAGGTTTAATTCAGAGTTTAACAAAAGTATTGTTTAAATATGACAAACTAAACAGATAAAAGATCTTGAGTTGATTTCAAGTGTTGAACTTGCATTTGGTAGCTGTTCACAGAAACTCTAAATATGAGGTCCAAAGATATGGTGACCATTATTAGGCAGAAAATAAATAAATAAACCTCTCACAGAGATAGCAAAACTTTAGGATTGGCCAAAACAACAATCTGCAACATTCTTAAAAAGAAGCAATGCACTGGCTAGCTCAGCAACACCAAAAGATGGTTTGAAACAAGGTGCAAATCGGTGGTTACACTCAAGAATAGGAAAGCCAGATTAGAGTTTGCCGGAAAATATCTAAAAGAGCCCAATCAGCTCAAGAAAGACAGAAAGAAAAAACTCAATCTGTCATAACTGAACGAGGTCTGAACCCAAACGCAGGACGCAGTGGTAAAAGTTTACAGTTCTTTATGGAAATTGCAAGCCGCTTGCTGGAGAGTGGAGGCAGGGTGGAACCGGCTAGACTACTCGGCGGCGGAGATGTTGTCATGGGCTCAGCCAGAGCTCGGAAGGACGTTGGTAGTGGCGAGAGAGAACTGCAGCGTCTCAAGGAGGACAGCGACTGCAGCATGGAACACACACACACAACGAACCGGCGATGAGCAGCGCTCGCCATTGGCTTAAGAATAGCTCCCCAGCTTGCTAGATGGATCAGTGACAGGCGTGGCAGCCCCGGACTCCAGGTGAGCCCCGCAGGTAATTAGGTCAGGCTGCCACACCTCCTGGAGAGAGAGAGAGAGAGAGAGAGAGAGAGAGAGAGAGAAAGAAGAGACACTCAGACAAACACAACTCAAAACATATGACAGGCCAGCCAGGAGGCTAGGTCATGACACAATCAATCTTTGGACAGATGAAACTGAGATGAACTTTTACCAGAACAATCAGAAATGTATGGATGAGGAAAAGGAACAGTTTTATATCCAAAGCATACCACATCATTTGTCAAACATGGTGGAATCAGTGTTATGGCATGGGCATGTATCGCTACCAATAGAACCAGGCCACTAGTGTTTATTCAGAGATTCAGCCAAATGCTCTAAAACTGACTGGATGGAACATTTACCGTGCAAATGGACCTAAAGCATAAAGCAAAAGCATTCCAAGTCAAAAAAATTGGATATTTTTAAATCCAACGGAGACGATTTTCGATCACTGAAAACAAAACTGAAGGCAGAGAAACCCACAAACAAGGAGGTGGCTTCAGTAAAGAACTGGCAGAGCATCTCAAGTGAGGAAATGCAGCATTTGGTGGTGTTGTCGTGTTCTTGACTTCAGGTGATTAGTGACTGCAACAGGCTTTCGTCCAAGTAATAAAAAACAATCCTTGTACTTAAAGGTATGTTATTTTTGTCTCATTACTTTTGAGCCTCTGAAAATGGGGAAAATGGGGGACTATGTATCAAAATGGCAGTTATGGCAAATGCATTTATGCAGTTAATGCATTTATTATTATTTTATTATTATTGTCAAACCCTTTGAATTAAAGCTGAAAGTCTACACTTCGCATCTTAACTGTTTGATTCCAAATCCATCGCCACGGTGTACAGAAGCATATTTACAAAAAAGTTTAATTGTCCCAAAACTTATGGACTTAACTGAATCAGGAATGTTCTGGGAATTGCCTTCAAACTGTAGTATTTATGCCTTTTACTGAGAAACCCTCCATGTTTATTCAGTTTAGACTAAAATATGGAAAATATTCATTATGCATATGACCATTATTTAAAGAGTCTAAAAATGATTTCTAATTAGTACAACTTGCAAAGTGTAACATTTGAATTGATAATTTTGCCAGAATGTTACACAAGCTCAGGCTTGCAGTGAGACATATAAAATGCACTTGAGAGAATTTTGTTTTGGACAGTGTATTGCAAATAAAAGCAATGAACATGAATGCCTAAACAATTTACAGAATGATATTTCCTCTCTGCTTTGCTTGTCGAGCAAATGTTTAACCATGCATTGCAAATACAAGCCAAGCTTGTTTTTGCTAATGAAACATTGTTGTGGAACAGTGTAAAGCCTAAGCCGACAGTGCCTCATAGAAGCTGCTTCCATTCAACGGAGGAGGATTCAGGGATCAGTGAAGCGCTGGGTGATGTTACTGCTTCACAAAAAAAGTCATTTCAGACACGAATGCCTGAAATGACTGACATTTTTTTTTCTAATAAGTGAAAGATACATTTTCTCCTTCTCTCTGACAAGTTGAGGTTTGAGTGCAAAGAAGTTGCTGTGGTTTCTGTTGGTGACTCACCCTAAACTTCAACTTTATTTACCACCCTATTTTGCGCAAGTACTTAGTCTCAACTCCATACGCTGGTATTCTGTGTTGAGTTCTGAGAGACAATCACTGTTTGGCATAAAGTGTAGACATTATACTGTATATTTGCATCTTCCTTTTAAACAATATGCTTCTGTTTAAGTGTTTCATGTAAAAAATATTCATAAGGATGAGAATTGCTTTCTTTTTAAAGATTTACATTTCCCCTCCTTTTCCAACCATCCATGGGTGCCATGTGCAGTAAATGTATTATTATTGTTTCTGCTGAAATGTTAAATTCAAAGCTAAAAACGTCACGTTGACATCTGTAAAAGCATAACTGTCTAAGGGTGGACTGGTAGACATGCCCTCATTTGATTACACTCCAACAGGTTGGAAAATGGATGGTTCTACAGTGCTCATGAGCAGCCTTCTATGATCGATTGCCGTCGCTGCTCAGTGAGTACCAGAAAAGTGTTCTTACCTTTTATGACACCAGCCCTAAACTCAAACACTATGTGGCTGCTGTTTTCTTGCTGATCATCTTCTTCTTCTTTATCTTTCTGCTGCTCCCATTAGGGGTCGCCACAGCGGACCATCTGCCTCCATCTCACCCTATCCCTTGCATCCTCTTCCCTCACACCAACCCTCTGCATGTCCTCCTTTTCTTGCTGATAAGCAACTCAAATATACCTTAGAGTAATACACTGTACAGACATGAGTATTTGGCCAGGTGTTTATTTCTTTCCCATTGCCACAGGTGTATAATATGCAGAGTTCAGAACCTCCTCTGGCATTAACATCAGCACAAAAAGCTATGTTCCAGGAGGTTCAAGGCAAGCAGCTGCACACAAACCTTACATTACCAAACACAATACCAAGCCTTTGATGGAGTGATGTAAAAAGTGTTGCCACTGGACTCTGGAGCAGTGGAAAAGTTTCCTGTTCAAGGATGAATCATGCTTCTCTATCTAGCAGTCTAATGGAGGCAGCAGTGGCTCAGTCCATTGAGAGACTCAATTTGACACCAGAGGGTTGCCAAGGCCCGCCTGGATCTGGACCTGGAAGCCAATTCAAAGCCCACCTACTCAAGACCCCATTCTGGACCCCTGGAGGTGGATTGGAGGCTGGAGAAGAGTCAACCACCCAGACACACTCCAAAATCTTGTAGAAAGCCTTCTTTGAAGATAAGACCAACTCCATCTTAATGTCTGTGGATTCAGAATGGAATTAAAGCTCCTGCAGGAGTAATGTACAGATGGCCCAAAACTACTGTTTTCTAGTGTATTCTCAGATATCATATGTATATGGGCAGGGTCAAATAAGTTGGCCATGACTTTGTTATTGTAATCTCCATGTCAAATAGTAACTTATAAAAATTTAAAGTTGCTATTTGACATGGTTTTAGGGGGAGATTATAGAGATTACTCTAGATTAACCAATCTCTTCAGTTGATTACTTGAAGAGAAAGTAGAATACATATATATATATATAATTGACCAGTATTTTCTTTGATTGCCCACAGCTCTATTAATTTGCTTTCAGAACCACTTTGTTCACAAACACACACTTTGTACCAAACACACAAAAGGTCTGACAGATTTCCTGTGAAGCTGTGCAAATGTGAGCATTGGTGCTGCTGGAAACATGCAACCTTCCCTGGGTTTATTCTTAAGAGCAAAATGTCTCCTACTGAATGCACTGTGATATTCAGCAATAAGAAGAAAAAACATCCTCTGAGTGAAGGGAATTGCATGTTTCCTGCAGTGTCCTCGACCTACACCGCACCTGGGGACACACATATTTCTGTGATCGAATGATGTGTTTCAGGCAGTGTCACTCATGCTTACTTCAGGTTATCTGCCATTATTAGAGACGGTGACTTGGTTGACCTTTTCATTACAGATGAAAATACTGAATGCTGGCAGGGATGGTGCACACCGGCCATTAGTCAGCTGCAATGTGAGTCTCCAGGAAAACACAAAGCCACCTTTTTCACCTGTGCACCCTTTTAAGAAATGCATTCTGTACACATCCAGAAATACATTCCAAAAAAACATTATATATCCTCTCTGTATGACAGCTGACACAACAGGGCTGTGTAACACTTACTAAAGGATGCTGTTCCTTTGCCACTTCCTGAAATAGGTCGTCAACTGTAAAATGCCAGCTGAATCATGTCCTTTCCTTTTTGAAGCATTTTACCTTTCGTATTTAAAGTCTAGTCAGCCTGGGTTCACCACAGTGACAGAACGAGAGAGAGACCGGAAAAAAAAAAAAAAAAAAAAAAATCAATAAAAATCTAATTTAGATAAACTGACAGGTAAGCCTTCCTTTCCCGACGCCATTGTGGAGTGCATAGCGTGCATTACTGAATGCCACATGCATCTTTACATTCAATATCTGATGAGTGATGATGCACGAGTAGCGTAAGCCAACTAAAGGCAGAGAAAAGTGATGAAAATTCTTTGCTGTTATATTCCCTAATAAATCATTTGACTGCGTTGCTGGTCTGTGCTCATTCATCAGAGCTGTTTAAATAACTGCCACAGTAAGTCTCAACTGTTAATCACATATGGTGATTACACACTGTAATTTTGTTTGGTAAAAGGGTTCTGATTATTTGGCCTTTTCATTAAAAATTTCAGGTCTGTCTTTAGCCTCGGTCCAGTTACGTCCCTATAATATGTTATTCATTCATAATCCCATTTTATTCGTTTCATAAGAGTTGGATTGTAATTATTGGTGTTGCAGTATAATATTCATAGCTTCTTGTTTATTAGGGTTTTATGGAACACAGGCTCTAAAGTTGTACCACTTGTAATATAAGCAAATTAGGCTGTTATTTATGATTTGTCTAAGGCGATTTAGCTAAAACTCATTTGTGCGTGTACTAGAGATGCCACAATATTAGATTTTTCACAATGTGACTATCATGGCTAAATGAATTCATAATGTATGGAATGCTGTGATAGCTATAGAAAAAAAAATGTCAAAGGCGTTATTAAATTTATTTATTTACTTAATTTGCTTTTTAAGACATATATATAAAATGATAGATGCAGTGCTCATTTTGTACAAAAAAAACTTGCATACTACAATTTGGTGCTCTTTCAGGCCAGCCACAAACAAGCAGCAAAGTGCCAAAAATTTCAGTTCCTCTCATGGCCACTTGAGGCTGGCTCCAAAAGTGAGTCAATCCCCAATGACTCCCATTCTAAAATATTAAGTGAAATTTACATATCTACTGTTTAGTGTAAATATGATTTTTGTCCATCATGGATAGTCTCTCTTTCATTACAACTGTGTAGTGTGTGAGCTTATTTTTATAGGTCACTGGCTTGGATTTTGTTTTCACGTTAGCTCCTTTGATTGACAGGCATGACAACACAGACTGCTGTAGCTGGTACCTGTCTTCTAGGTTTTACCTCCACTGAGTGAAGACACTGAAATAAAAAAAAATGTAGGTTAATTCAGGTTAATCCATGCCAAGCTCATCCAACCAAGCCTGTTCAACAACCAGTGTGTAGGCAAAATTTAGATTAGTTCAGAGTAGCACAGTTTAGCATAATACCTGGCATTAGGTCAGGGCACTCAGAAAGCTGAGAAGCGCATAGGCCAGCAAGAGCATAGAGACAGACTGGTAATCATATTAAGAATCATGTCTTCAGCAGTTTGGCTGTTGCCAGTATTCCAATCAACAGTGCAACAACAGCCTCACTGCACCTGTCTAAGTGAATAAGTCTAAATTAGTAGGTTTGTTGTGCAAAATGAGTCTTTCCCTCTAGTAATAGAAAAGTGAATTCTATTAGCACTAGTCCTTTAGTACTTTAGATGGCGATGTGTGAAGACAGGCTAAGGCTGTAGTATAGTAGTTACTGAAAGGGATGGGAGCTGATGGAGAATGGGAAGTGAGTCTGTGACCACAACTCTGCTGGTCCTGGATTGTTTACAATAATGACTTGCTTATTTTATATTATTATTTTTTAAATTATCACAGTTATTAGTGTATGTTGAAGTACCTCTGTTGAGTGCATCTTGTTTAGGAATAGTTTTAATGACAGGCTCGGAGTTTGGGTGCCCATTGTGGTGGCTGATAATACTGCCAGGGATCTTTGAGGTTGGATGCTGAGACTGGGATTATGGTCCATCTGTGTGCTTCCAGCTATGTTTAGTGGCCTAAGCCAAATATCCCAAGCAAATGTGTTCATATTGGACTGTTCTGCAACATTCAGTGTTCACTTTATGTAGCTGAGCTGACAGTAAGGGGTTAGAAGCCACATGGTCCTTAGGCTGACTGCCTGTATTCATTCAGTGCTGCCTGTTACCGTTGACCTTACTATCACATGAAAGCGTAAAAACTGTGTTTTATGTTGCGTTTTGCTCCGCTGTGGTCTAAAGAAACTTTTTTTGTGCTCCAACAAAATGCCTTTCAGAGCCCACTTTCTAAAAATAATGGTTTAAAACAAATGGTTTTGGGCCATGTTAAGGATGGATGGTGCGTTGCCATGTTTTAATGGTAAAGTAAGGTTGAACAAATGCTTACCATCTCTTATCATGCTGTAGTAACTTAATAGCTAAATTTGCATGCTCCAGGACTATCTAAAGGGACTACAACTGGTGATCAAATCATCAGTACTAAAATCATTGAACCTCACACCCTACCACCTGTGTTACATACAATGCTAATTTGGTTCAATTGAGTTTTTCAAATTTAAGGTATGGTGCAGAGGGTTTAGGCACGCACTTACTGTATGCTTTGGTATTATATGGGGTTAAATTTTAATCTTAAGCAATCAGTAAAAGAAAAATCAGTAAAAATCAGTAAAATTCAGAACATAATAGAATTTGAGTGAAAGCTTTTGTGAAGCAAGCTCCCAGTTAAACCAAGGATTCAAAAGTTCCTGCTACAAAAAACATCCAAAAAATATTTTAACAATGTTTATTATGATTCCCTGCAGCTCAAGGAGGTGCTATCAGATTTACTTTGAAAAAATACATGTTTATTCTCATTCACAAGGCATTAAATAATGCAGCATTTTGGCGTGTCTGTGGTGTCTTTTGGTGGTAGTGTGATGGGGCTCGCACTCCCACATTAGCTCACCTGGCTGAAGGCCCAATGAGTTAATGCCATGGACAGGTGTCCATCCACAGTTTATAGCAACTACTATTCCTTCTATATTATTGGTCAGATTTTGTTTAAATTTGCACATGGTGATCATGTCATGAGTCTTCACCCAAACTGTGCTCAAGGACAAGGTCATAACTGTCGTTTTATGGGCACTTTTTCGTTTTCACAGCAATTATTACTCTTAAGAGTCTTGGTCTGGATTGTAATGTTTTTAAAAAGGGGTGTTCACATGCGCCCATCTGCCATCTATGCAAAACGTTGTCATTAAGTTTGTTTATGGCATGCTAATGTTCTAAGCTATGCTAGGGTGGGTGAAGAACTGAGGCCGCAGTCCTGGATTTGTGAGTCTCTTTGACCTCTTGGTTGATTTTAATTCTCATTAGTTGGTGAAATATAGCCAACCAATTACAAGAAAACGTATCACTTTCTTACTGTAATCCACAGATTACAATAACCTCTGAACTGTGTTGGATTGTGAGCCAGATGAGCTACTACATCATGCCTGTTCTGGTTCAACATGCAGTGTTCCTTTAACCCAAACCTTAAACAATTAGTTTTTAGTACCTGAACCTAAACAGAAAGTCTAAGTGAAAGTACAAAAAAAGTGAAAAAAATACATTAAAGTGCAAAGCACAGGTGATCAAATGGGACACAAACAGTGTTTTGGCTATTAAACCTGTGACTGATGTCTCTGCCACCCTTCTAGCCTTGTAATCTCAACTCTTTGGGCTTTTAAAATGTGGCTTACAACATTGCTACAACTAGTACATCACAGCACCGATGCCAAAAGACACTTTGTGCTCAGTGGACAGCTGGCGGTGCTGTCTGACAGAACACTATCAACTGCTCCTGTATCTTTAACAATGCTCCTGTATCTTTAACAATGCTCCTGTATCTTTAACAATGCTCCTGTATCTTTAACAATGCTCCTGTATCTTTAACATTAATAGATAAGAAGAACATTCCACCAAGTAAAAACTGGAGATTTAACACATCATTGCTTAAAGATGAAGAATTTGTTAAATATTTTAAAAA
>VUQH01003743.1:5005-18506 GCA_015106775.1 Etroplus canarensis | reverse complement strand
TGGCTGAGTTTCTGTGGTTCCTAAATGCTTCCGCTTTGCAATAATCCCACTTCCAGCTGATGGTGGAATATCTAGGAGGGAAGAAATGTCACCAGCTGACTTGTTATGACCGTAACATCCTTTTTATGTGCTGATGTTAAAATGCCAGAGGAGGTTTGGAACTCTGCCGTTACTGGTTCGTTTCCAAGGGGGAAATTATGCAATATGATCCCTGGGATTAGTAAAGTATTCTGGTTGTGAGTCAGCAGATCTTTGGCCACTTTTACACTCAGCACTGTGTAGAGTCCTGTGAAAACTCTGCACATGACTGTCCGCGCTTTTGTAATGGAAGTATTGAATAACGCTCTCTTACATGCTGACAGAGATTAGCTTTGACCTAGTTCTGATATGGCAGATCGACTGGGAGGAAGGGTGTGATAAGGCAGTCAATCGAGTTTGTAGAAAACAAATGAATCCTGTCACATGATCAGGTTGTCACTGCAGGCAGCAGCTTATGAAATTCAGGGCCTTTTTTTCGGGGGCCTGAAACAGGTTTTGAACATTGTGAAACAGTCGTTGGTTGTACAGAAACTGGCTGTAAAAAGCCCACTCTCTGTCCTGCTGTTCAGTCTCTGTTCTGTAAGACATGATTCAACTGGACATGGAACCGCTGACTGATGAGCCTAACAGGCAGAAGTTGTGACCTTTGTTCTGGGTAATAAACCAAAGGTTTCTTAGACATGTCTCTTGTCCTGCTGCCACCATCTGCTGTCACTGATGGATTTAAGGTTGTTATTGTAAATGACATGGCTGAGAGGCCAGCTGAACCATGCCTGCCATTATCTGTCGGATGTAGGAAAAGAGTTGTAGCTACCGACTCTTTAAACCCTTCGCTCGAGTATTTTTTTAGCCAGTGGCGAGTCAAACAGATGTGTGGGAATTATCACGGCGTTCCTGTAGACCTACTGTTACATCACAAAGGCAGTTTCAGTTTAGCAGATTGATTGCCATTTAATTTCTAAGGCTGTGTTCAAATGTTAGCCTCGTTTTTAGCCTAAACGGAATAAAAATGGATGTACAAGGTGTGATCAAGAAGTTCTGAGAGCAGGTCCCAAAAAATAAAAAGCTTTACTTGATCGTCCATTCAGGATCGTTTTTGGGATTGCTGATCATTTTTAGATCATTCCCTGAAAGTTGTGTTATGACCCGAAGTGGATCATCATTCTGACAGACTGGACAGCAGGGATCATAGATGATCATAGAGAGTCATAGATGGTATAAAAGATGAACGTGACTTCTGAGACATCAGTAATTTGTTTCTGAAGTAATAAATTCATTGGCTAACAACTTGTTATGAGATAATTATCATACCCAGAGAGTCTTGGCCAGTGACCGTAATTCACAAAACAAACTTCCTGTTTTTTTCAGTATAAGGCTGTCAAACACTTAAAATGTTTATTCAGATTAATCACACTGTGGATTAATTTGGATTAAACTGCATTAATACCCTCACATTATTGTGTTTGATTTTGGGGGCAAAAAGATTCATGGCAGCAGGTGATATGTTCACTTAACATGTCTTATCTAAATTACAGATATGGTGTCCAGATTAAAAAATAAAACATACAATTTGTCAGAGAGCATCCCCCGTAGTGTAGTGGTTTACACATTCACCTTACAAGCAAAAGGTCTCTGGTTCAATACCAGGTGGAGACACAGGCCCTTTTACCATGGAGGGTTGCCTCAGGAAGGGCATCTGGCATAAAAACCAAAGCCAAATTACCAATGTGGATTAATCTGCTGAGGCGCCCCCTTGGGGATAATACAAGGGAGCAGTCGAAGGTACAAAAACAGGAATTCAGTTTGTCAGAGGTAGACTTCCTGAGGTCCTGACATTCCATGAGGCTGGTTTGGTGCAAGCCGGGCATCATGGTTGCCAAAGCACTTCCCATCGAGAGGGCCGGTATGAACCTCTGGATCTAAAGAGCTACTGAAGTGTCTGAATTGTTTGTAGTGAATCAAACACTGAACTGAAACCTTGTGAATCATTTAGTTGTAGAAGGATGGATCTGCCATCAAAGAGATGTGGACTTCCTTTCTGTCACCAGTAAACCGACTTCTCAGCCTGGACAACGTTCTAGTTCTTTAAGCTCTGTTTGTGGTTTTGCCAGTGCGATTGCTCGGCTGCTGAACGTGTTCAACCTGCAGCTGAATGTTAAAGTACAGACTGGTAACATCTGTGATTAAAATCATTTTTGGACAATGCAAGAAATCAAGTTTGTTGAGTCAATACAAAGTTTGTGTATGGTTGCAGGAAGAAAACCAGTTTTGTAAAGGAGGTCCGTGTTGGACAAGACTTTCTCATCTTAGTTTATTAATTATGAATACACCACATCACCTGTGTGCATTGTTTCCGTTTTACTGTTGCAGCAAAACAACATTTTCATGCTGGAACGTAGGGAGTGTGCAAATGAAAATAGCTTAATGCAAAGCATGAAAAGGTGTTGTTGTGATGCATGGATGAACTTGTGTTGAGCTGTGTTATTCAAAGGGAGATGTGTCAGGCAGAGGCGCTCTGCTGACATTGTTCTTGGAGCAGAACTATTTTCTTGTTGTAGTTTGACCGGTGATTCATACAGTCAGCAGTCAGCACCGACTGGCCAGAGATCCTGAGGGGACAATAATGTTAAGCACATACTTTTGATTCAGGTGAACTTATGTAATCTGTCATATGCTTTGAAAACAAACCATCGTTTCACTCCAGAACTTGAGAATCGTTTCCGTTCAGTTTTCTTGAGAATCCATTAGGCTTGGGCGGCGTCTGTTTCTTCATACCTGTTTAGTATTCTGACATTTTACTGTTGTATACTGCATAGAACAATGGCCATTTTCTGACTTCTGACTTCTGTAGGACTCCTAGCATGTTTGCAACCACAGGTATCGCCCCCCTGTGGCCAATAAAAGAATGCAGGGTCAAAAACTGTGGCTTCACTTTTTAAACCCGGAAGCTGTGTCCACCTTTTATGTTAATGGTTTTGCATTAATAAGATAAGAATACTTTTAACTGACTAGTATTTCTGGTTCTGACACTCGAGGGCAGTAACGTTCAGACGTCTAGTCAACTAATCACGCACACCACCATGCACAGTCATTTGAAAGAGGTTCTGAAGAGTAACTCGAGTAGTGTTGTTGGCTTATCTGGCCAAAGGATCAAAGAGTTAATGCCGTGGCCATGTCCATCTGTCTACAGTTCGCAAGAATCACTGCTCCTCCTGGAGTATTGGTCAGTTTTTAGTGAAACTTGCACACAGTGGTTGTGAGCCTCCTTGACTTCTCAGTGAATTTTAATTCTCATTATGCTCATTGTGCAATGCAGCCAACCAATGACAGGAAACCTCATCACTTTCTTTTAGTACTTTACACTTTACAGCAACGTGTGAATTGGATGAACTACCCATGCCTCCTGGTGACCTGTCCGGGGATCTCCTGCCTTTTGCCCTGTGACGGCTGGGATGGGCTTCAGCCTCCTGTGACTTGAAGTTAGATTAGCAACAACGAAAATAGATATAATCACTTAGCCTTAGCATTGCATAACCACATGCCGTACAAGGACGTGGATGTTTCTGCAATTTCTGCATTTTTTGATGGAGATGAAAATGTTTACCAGCCAAGCAGCGGTAGTTGTCCTGCTGACGGCTGGAAAAAAACACTTAATTCTATTTAATTCTAGCAGAAAAAATGGGACAGGCATTGTGGCCCACAGGTGAGAGTTTTGCATGCAGACTTTCCTGAACATAAATACAGCCAGTCATCTGTAGTCTGTAGAGTTATAGCAGAGTGCTGCTATGTGACAAACTTGTTCAAGGAAGTCATCTGATAAACATCTGCTGGACAAACTTCATCTGAATAATAATAATAATAATAATAATAATAAGTGGCTTTAAATAGAACAATAACAACAGCTGCTACTGGCAGAGCTGGAAAAACATCTCCAACATCAACACTTACCTGCTTCCTTTTATTCAGCCACTCACTGCTGATAACTTTAGAAAGGCTCAGTAAACTGTGGAGATTAACAGCCTAATGTGGAACATTGTGTGGAGGATGTTTAGGTTTTAAACTGGGATGGAGGGATGACCTCGCTTTTATTTTGATGGAAGTCAAAGTGAATTTTGGCCCTTCAGCCATGGCTGCATGCCTGTGTGTTTGTGTGTTAATATGAATAAACCTCTGAGATTATTTAATAATTGACTAATCCATTCATGCTCAGTATTGATTACATTATTCTGTTGGCTCATTTCCTGCAGGTTTAAGGTGGTTGAACGACTCTCTCTGTATTTATATTGTTTGTATCGGTATTTGTGGTTTGGACATGCAGTCATTGTGTGCTGGGTATTGAACGGCACTCAGGATGGTGTTAACTCCTGCTCAAAAATACCAACGAAGACCATTTGTCTGTTCATGGGAACGTGAACTTAAGTAAATATGTCCTGTCTTTGGACGTGAGGCATGTTTGCTGCTGATCTTGTGACCCAATTTATGGACGAGTTTCAAACCCAAAGGCTAACATGCGACATGCTTTCTATTTCTCATGCAAACAAGCTTCAGTGACCGTAAAAGAAGTCGTAGAGATGAAGGTTGCAAGGAGCTGTGGCCATGAGGTGGCTGGTATCCACCTCCAAATGGTGGATACCAGAGGTGAAGGAAGCCATCAGGCTGAAGGAGTCCTTGTCCTTGGTTGGCTCGTGGGACTCCAGAGGTAGCTGACAGAGACCGACAGCCCAAGCAAAAACTCAGGTGTTGGAAGAGTTCGATGAGGCCACTGCACAAGACTTTTTGTCAGCCTCGAGGCAGTTGTGGCAAAACCATTAGGTGTCCAGTCGCCCTATTGCCCCCCTCTGATATTGCCAATATTACCCTATTAGGGTAACATAACAAACAGTGTATGGCCCACATGGGAAAAACTGAGTAGCATGAGGTGAGAGAGAAACAGTTTATTTCTCATTTCATGACGAGACACCAGGCATTTTTCACAGACAAAAATACTTAGTGGGAAAAAAGAGAGAAACAGCATTTCTGTAAGAGCATGGTCACATTATGCTCTTATTTAATAATCAGTGCAACAGTCAGAAATGTCGTCTTTTTGTTTTCTGTCGTCTGATTATTACGACGGTTCGGTGTAGCCGCCCCACAGTCATGTTCGCTAACTTCAAAGCCTGCTGAAGTCCAAGCATGTCCAGACCCGTCTGGTAACATTAAACTGACTCAATTTATTATGAATCTCTTAACAATAATAATATTAATTTAATGAGTCTGTGGGGAAATTAACTAAGAATCACCTTGATTGGTGAGCTACTGCCATCACTTTGACCATCGCCAAGCTGACTCCGTCGTCCGTCTGCACAGCCCCATTAGTACCTGTTGAACCTCGAACCACGTGGTGGATGCCAGAGGTGAAGGAAGCCATCACGCTGTAGAAGAAGTCCTGTTGAGCTTGGTTGGCTCGCGGGACTCTGGAGGCAGCGGACTGGTACCGGCAGCTGAGCACAGCTCTGGCAGTAGCCGAAGCAAAGACTCAGCTGTGTGAGGACTTTGGTTAGGCTCCGCGGCCTCACCCAACTTCTCCAGACTTTCAGTTGGACTCGATGCGATTGTGGCAAACCATCAGGAGGGGAAAGGAGTTCTGCTGGTGACGTGGTTCTTTTTTCTTCATCAAGCGGTGACCTCCAGCTCGCACTGGGGTGGTATCTAGCCAATTACAAAGAGACTGGGAAGAGAACTGGCATCTCTAAGTCTCAGACCACGGTTCCTGGATGGAAAAGGATGGAGTGCCCACTCGGGGTTCGGAAGGAGGTGCTGCCTGACATGGAGTGAAGTATTTCAGGGTGTTGTTCACAGATGAGGGATAGGAGGAGGAGCTCAGAGTAGAGCTGCTGCTCCCCCACATCAAAAGGAACCAGCTGAGGTGGTTCATCTGATCAGGATGCCTCCTGGACGCCTCCTCGATGAAATGTTTCAGGCAGGTCCAACTGGAAAGAGACCCAGGAGAGATTGTCTCTTGTCTGGCTGGGGAACACCTTTGTGTTCTCAGAAGAGCTGCAGGAGGTGGCCAGTGAGAGGGAGGTCTGGGCATCTCGGCTTAGACCGCTGCCCCTGTGACCCAGAGAGCAGCAGGGGGTTCTGAAGCACTCGGGTGTGAGCATGAGGGTGAATGATACAGAACATCTGACCAGAGTCCTTCATATGGACATCAGTCCACAGGCTGTTAACAGCAGCAGGAAGATCTCAATTTTAAGTTGGATTGGATTGGGTTGGATTACTTTATTGTCATTTCAACTACATATAAATACACAGTGAAAAGATATAGCGTTCCCCCAGCACTCGGTGCCCCATACAAGGGTAGTGCCGGCCGGCCAGGGCCCGCCTCCGGCCCAGCACAACACCCCGCCTGCGATGTCCTCTTCCCCGGCCACCGGCGTCAGGCGACGCCGAGGACCAAAGTCCCGGTCCACACAGCAAGCTGAGATCGGAGTTCCCAGAAACTGCCCATCCGCAGCATCAGCCCTGCAACGATACTCCCCCTGGAAACCAAAAACTTTGGTTCCCGGACGCTGCCTGGCAGTTCATAAAAAACAACGCTGCCGGATCGCCTGTTAGTCTCGTCTGTGGACGGAGCTACAACAGTGTCTGGTCATCCTTGAACCTCCAACTTTCGAACACGAACACCACCGTCCTGGCATCCACAACACCCGAACGCCCGAATACCAGGTCAAAACGTGGACAATCGCAGGGGAACAAGCACCACCTGGGTTCCAGAGTGGCCGCGCGCTACCGTTGCGCTGGCATCTTGGCCCTTTGAGTTGCATCACAGTACCTCAAACACTAAAAACGCTGAAAGTGCTGCGTTGTGCACATTTAAGTCAGTTTCATGACACAGGAAGTCAACATTTATGATTTACTAAACCGTTGGTCTTCTCCGTTATGATTTTAACTTCCTGTTTTGCTGCTGTGCGTGTCTGCAGGACGGACATACAGACATGCAGGGACTGTTTGCACTCAAAACTCGCCTGAGTAGGAAAAAGTTCACAGACAGCTTGGTTTTGATTGCACGCCACGGCAGCAGCAGTTATTGGTCCAGTGGAAGCGTAGCGGCTGGAGCCTACTGGTTGGCGCAGACCCGCCCTGTTTCTGGCAAACACTCAGCCATGCAGAAGCCGATCCAGGCACTCCCCAAACGTTCTCACAAACAACAGCCGGTTTGCATTCCCTGTGCAGAGAGCCTGGCTGTGTTAAATATAGAACTGTGGCCTCCTCTGTGAGCTGGTTTCTAATGTGCATTTTTCTTACTGTCATCCGGACAGTAAGAAAACAGAAGCTCTGCTGGGGGGTCTCTTTGACCCTGGAGCAAACGCTGTGCAGCCCAGAATCCAGCCCCCGTCCTCAGCAGCTCCCAGTGACTCATTAAACCCCTCACAGAGCAAACAGAGGGTGAGTCAGCAGCTGAATCCTTTCCATCCCTTGTTTAGTTTATTCAGCAGCCGCTGCAGGTTTGCTGTTCCTCTGCAGGGAGCCTGATCTCTGCTGTGGATTCAGTGTGTGGACACACTGTCCTGTAACACACAGCCAGATAATGGACGACACAGTCTATCTATACAGTCTATACATTTGATCTTATCTGTATTTCTGTCTTTCATATTTATATAGTTAACAGAGTGTCTGTAATGCTGGGACTAATACAGTATGGTGATTCTGAAAAATAAGAAGCTGCTGTGGCTGAAGCTCAGTGTTCAGAGAAAAGGTTACGTTGTTTTTTCTGTGGAGCCTCGTCAGACCAGGCAGCATGTTTTGTCTTCTGTTGTCTGGTGAACTATGACCTCAGGTTCCTGTTCTGAGCTGACAGGAGGAGGAGACCCCCCCCCCCCACCGAGCCTGGTTCTGTTGGGGGTCTCTTCCTCTTAAAAGGGGGTTCTTCCTGCCCACAGTTGCCAAGTGCTGCTGATAGAGGATGGTCTGACTGTTGGGGGTTTCTCTCTGTAGGGTCTCTACCTTACAGTGTGAAGCAGCTTGAGGCGACTTTTGTTATGAATTATAAATAAAATTGAACTGAATTTTTCAGACCACTCTCTACAAACCCTGGAGATGGTTGTGTGTTAAAATCTCAGCAGATCAGCAGTTTGTGAAACACTCAGACCAACGACCATGCTGCCTTCAAAGTCACTGAAATCACCTTTCTTCTTCTGGTGCTCGCTTTGATCTTCAGCAGGTCATCATCACCACGTCTTCAAGTCTGAATGCGTTGCTGCCATGTGATTGGCCGATTGGATATCTGCGTAAATGAGCACTTCGGCAGGCAGGTGTAACTAATGAAGTGGCCGGTGAATAGAGTAGAAATTTCCCACAGCACTGTGGATTTTTGTGTTCCTGGAAATATATTTTCTATTTTTTTTTTCTTTTTTCCTGGACATGAAGTTCACCAGTTTTCGCTTTTAACGGGTGAAACTGATTTAGACTTCAGAGTCTTACAGATGAAGTTAAAGTGATCATTTAAAATGAGCAAAGACACAGTTTGCATTGCAGCGTGTTTGAAACGTGGTCAAAGAGAGAGAAAGCAGCAGTAAAACTCTGATTTACCCTCCGTCATCCTGCTCTCCCAGCAGCAGGAGTCTTCTTCCTTTGTCAGATCTGATGTTTAACAGAATCCTGACAGGAAGTACGGACTCCGGTTACGTCAGTGTGTTAGAATCACCACTGCCGGTGTTTCTCGTTAAAATCAGTAACAGTAGAGCTTTGTCTGCTGCCACAGAGGACGATTCGGGCAGGTCGGAGCTGGTTTGTGCCTGACAGTGTGGGAGAGAGATTTCACCCTCAAGCAGTTCTGCAGTGCTTCCTTAACGGGGTCAAAGGTTACACTGGTTTTTTTAAAGTAAGCTCACACTTTCCTCTCACAGCGAGCTCTCTCTGGTGTTCTGGTGACGGTCACACGTGCTCGCAGATTCTGCAGCTGTGTTGAAATCCTGGCAGGCGTTGTGTCTGAGTGACGGCACGCTGCCGTGTTTTCTTTCTTTCTTTCTTTGCTTTTTCACTTTTATTTGCCTTTAAAATTCAGGTTGTTACGAAATAACAAAGTTTACGACACAAAGCCCGCCTTATTATATAAAGCCAAGATCCTGTATGGAAGACCAAAACTGCCAAAACATTTCAGTAACATCCATCCATAGATAAAAATAAATGTAGGGTTTTTAAAAAAAAAAAAAATTACACAAATTTCTCTTTTAATGCACTTCTGTGTTTATCTAAATTATCCAATGTTTAAAAAAGAAAAAAGTAAAAAGAGGAAAATAAAAATAATTATCACAAATAAACTGATTTGGAGGTAAAATGTCAAATTAATCTGGCATAAAACCTCTGCCAAGTTACCCGTGGCACCAATGCCAACATACCCACTGTGGCGAGCCCTTGGTGGAGGGAGCAGCCGAAAGGAACTTTGGTATCATGTTTTATAAAAATGTCTCACTGCATTTTTTCATTAATATGTTTGTGCATTTATTTAGTTACTATTTATTTATTTATATATCTATTTATTTGTTCTTAATAAAATTTGATTTAAATAAATAAGTTTGGGAAAAATGCAAAGAGAAAATAGTAAATATTAAAATATACAAAATTAAGCATAAATGAAATTTAAAATTAAATTGGGACATTAAGAGGCAAATAAATACAGAAGAAAACTAAAATCCCATTCAATAACAATGATAATTAATAACTAATTTATTTTATTTATTGTCACATTTTAAAAATGTATTATGGCATTAAATATTAAATAATAAATTATTTGTAATATTTGGCTGTTTATTGAGCTATTTACATTTTTTTATTATGGCACTTTCTAACCATCGTAATTACATAAAGAAATATAACACACATGAAAATACAAAGAAATTCAAACATAAATGTAATTAGACAAATGTAAAAATTAAAAGGTGTGTATTTAAAATGTAAAATAAAATGAGGACTTAAAAAGAAAAATTCTTACAGTGGTGAATAAATAAGGAAAGAAATTAAAATTCCATTATTAATATTACTAATCCATTATGTTATTTTTATTAACATACATTTTTGATGATATATTTCTCTGCTTTGACAGATTCTGTCCTCCAGGAAATGTTAAAAAAACATAAAGAAGGAATTTTTAATAAAATTTAAATAGAAATTCATACAGTAATAAATCTGTTATAAAAAATAAATAAAATCTAAACATGAGTGTTATTGATGTGTAAAAGCAATTTAAAATTAAATGAAGGTGTAAACGGTGAGTTACTATAAAGGAGGTAAATGTAGAAGGAAGTTAAAACACTTGTATTATTATTTTTGATACATTTATGCAGTCATTCATTGAGACGCCGTCATAAAGCTGCTACATGTGGACAGACGCGCTCAGACTGAGTTGATCCGTGACGTGAGGACCTGCTCGTGTTCTGCTCTGATGGAGCGCCGTGACGGCGAGGACACTGATGATCTCAAACCACCGAGTATCGACATGTGGCCTTACTGTAGGGCGCGTCCATTTGCTGCCACGGTGACGGCGTGAAATCCCACCGCTCCACGCCATCGGCTCGCGCGCTGGAGGCGACCGCGGCGGGCTGTAGCACTTCAGAGATGTTGTTCCTGTTCTTCTCTCCTGCATGTTTCAGCACGACCACCAGTGGCCGTGACTGATCGAAGGCAGCGTGCTGAAGCTTGTCCTGAAGCGTGTCCTGATCAAAGATGTGGAGACATTTCAGGAGGGTTAAGGTGGAGGAGGTGTAAAGCAGTCAGTTCTTACCTCGGTGTTTTATTAAATATATTCATATAGACATTTGGCTGCTCCCCTTTATTCTCCCCAAAGGGGGCACCACAGAGAATTAATCTGCATTGGTAATTTGACAGAAGTTTTATGCTGGATGCCCTTCCTGGCACAACCCTCCATTGTGAGAGGGACTTGTGTCCCCACCTGGAATCAAACCAGCGACCTTAGACTTGCAAGACAAACATGTAAACTGCTGCGGGGGGGCGGGGGGTGTTTTACTGTGAAGGAATTTTTATCTTGTTTGTTTTTTCTGTCTTTACTTCTGTTTTTTAAATCTTTTATTTTAATTACAGTTAAATTTGTCCAAAGTCGTGTCCAACATGTAAGAGATATTAACCAAGGTTGAAATGGGGTCAGGTTGTACTCTTGTGTAATACCATTCTGAACCACAAGATGGTGCAGTGAGTCTGCATAGCGTCAGGTCAGTCCTGAGCAAATGTGAGACACAAACAAACAAACATCCTTTATTGATCCCAGGATGGGGAAATTCCAAATCACCAACACAGTTGCTACACACACCTTCACACACAACATGGAGTAAAGAGAGTGAGTAAGGCTGACCATTACAGGCGCCAGAGAGCAACGTAGGGGGTTCAGTGCCTTGCTCAAGTGCACCTCTGCGATGCTCGGGGGAGGATGTAGTAGCCGGAGAGTTGCAAAGGGAGGCGGTTCAAGACCCGCTTGCGGCCGCCCAAGAGCCACCAGCCCAAGACCCTGCCCTGGACCCAGGTGCGTTGAGGTGGACCAGAGGCCATAAGGACGCCACCCCCTGAGCATTGCCGAGGTGTCCTTGAGCAAGGCACCAAACCCCCACATTGCTCCCCGGCGTCTGAAATGGCAGCCTTGTATGCCGCCCTCCCTCACTGCACGTGTAGAAGTGCCTGCAATTGTAATTTCCCCCCTGTGGATTAATAAAGAATAGTAAAATAAAAGTTAACAAACCTACGTCTCCCGGCCTCTAGTTCACCTCCACACGAGTCCAGGATGAGGTCTTGGATTGCCACCAGGTCCCCTGTGGTTCTCAAACAGGTCCTCTGAAGCACTGAGTCACCACCGCTGTTTATGTCACACGAAGCCAACTTATTTTGCTTTGAATAGTCATAAGTTATCTTCAGAGATAGGTGGCACAGTGGTTAGCACTGTTGCCACACAGCTA
This sequence comes from Etroplus canarensis, assembly GCA_015106775.1. Taxonomy (NCBI): domain Eukaryota; kingdom Metazoa; phylum Chordata; class Actinopteri; order Cichliformes; family Cichlidae; genus Etroplus; species Etroplus canarensis. Next base: position 6,525 of record VUQH01003743.1, on the reverse strand, counting down.
GAGGGTCTGGGTTCAAGTCCAGCAGCCTGCCAGCTTAGGCCCTTCTATGTGGCGTTCCTCCTCCTGTTTGTGTGGGTTCTCTCCAGCTTCCTCCCATAGTTACAAAATATTGGGCCGCTATGGCTCAGGTGGTACAGCGGGTCGTCTTCCAACAGGAAGGTTGGCGGTTCGATCCCTTGGTTCTCCAGTCTATGTGCTGAAGTGTCCTTGGGCACCAAATTGCTCCTGAGGCATCCATCAGAGTGAATGTGTAATGAGGTTTGTAGTCAGAGTAGAAACGCTCCATATAAGTGCTGTGATGTAACGGTGGTTAGGTGAGGCGGGCGGCAGCGGCTCGGTCTGTTGGTGACTGAGAACCAGAGGCTGCTGAGTGGCGCTAGTTTGAAACCCGCCTGTCGAGGCAAAAATTCAGGACCCACTGAGGACTTCTGTATGGAGGCCTGTAACGGGCTGCATTGTTTCTCAGTGTGTGTCACTAGTTGTGTGTGTGTGTGCAGATTTCCCCGTGAGGGATCAGTAAAGTTTACATCTTATCTCTGGTTTTCAAAATAAACCTTTTCAAGTTTTCATTTCTGCAGTTTAAAATAATCTTATTTATCTTAAACTGTCTGAAACAAACCGCCTTAGCTCCTCCCACTTTAAAGACAGCCTCAGTTTAAGCCAGAATCCTTCTAGAATCTGGGCTCTGCAGACACCCAGGTAACACCCACAGCTGAAGGTGGGGGTGGACACACTAACACTTCCTGGTGAGGTGCTGCCACCCTGTGGCAGAAACAAGCATCTTCAGCTTTGCATGATTCAGTTCAGTTTTGAATGTGGTGCTGCAGCCAATCAGCCCACCCCGGTCTCAAACAGGCTGGGTTAGCTCCTCCCGCTGTAAGGCCACGCCCCCAGGTAAGAGAAAACCTCTCTAGAAGGTTTTATTAAATTTTGTTGAGGATTTTTACAAAATCAACTTTTTTTTTAAATTAAAGAAATGATGAGAGGCGTGTCCCTGTAGTGTAGTGGTTTACACAGTCGCCTTACAGGCGAAAGGTCCCTGGTTCAATTCCAGGTGGGGACACCTGCGGACACCAGCCCTCCCACCATGGAGGGCTGTGCCAGAAAGGGCATCCAGCATAAAAACCTGGTCCTGCTTATTTCCAGCTCCTCTCCTACAGTAGATTTGTATGAGTCATAGTTCAAAATAATCCTTTTGAATCTTAGACAGCCCCTCAGTTCCTCCTCTGCTTGAAACAAGTTGGTTTACCTGGTTCTTCTTTAAATCACATTCCTGTTAGAAGGAAGCCTGACCACTCAGCAGCCATTTTGGGAATGCCTCCTGGCCAATAAGTCATACATTAAAAACCCATCCAAATGTCCCACCCCATCCCCCACAGTTATGTCTTCTATTCTTCCAGAAGAGTATCTGTGAGGTCAGACACTGATATTGGATGAGAGGGCCTGGATCACAATCTCTGTTCTAGTTCATCCGGATGAGGTTGAGGTCAGGGCTCTGTGTGGGCCAATCAAGTTCTTTC
>VUQH01003742.1:0-11844 GCA_015106775.1 Etroplus canarensis | reverse complement strand
TATTATCAATCAAAGCTACTTAGCTATAATAAGGAAATGCAGGCCTGTTGTTAATAAATAATCATTGGTCCAGGTGATGGAATTGCACACACTGTTGTGCTACAAACATGACCAGCACGACAAGTACAGTTGCTAGGGTTTCTGGTGTTTTCTCCAGCTGCTTCTGTCTTCATTGCATGCCATCTTCAAAGTTTCTTAATAGAAGTCCCTAAGAATAGAAGTTTAGTTCACAAGACAAAAACCACATATTTTAGCATGATCTTTCCTGGATAAGCCATAGATTAAAAACATGTAGTCACTATGATGTGCAATGGAAGCTGATAAGAGCCGGTACATTGACTTCAGAGGAGGTTTTTCTGTATTATTAATAATTAATTATTTTAGTGTCCCCGTAGTGTAGTGATTTACACATTCAAATCACAAGCAAAAGGTCCCTGGTTCAATTCCGGGGACAAAAGCCCTTCTCACCATGGAGGATTGCGTCAGTAAGGGCATCCGGCATAAAACTAAATTACTGATGCAGATTGATCAGCTGTGGCCACCCCTTGGGGAAGATGCAAGGGCGAAGCCGAAGGTACATTTTTTATTAATTACATATTATTTTACTATATTACATGAAACAAAATCATATTGTTATTCTTCTTTAAAAACTATGATGCCATAGGTCTCAGTAAGTAATTAGATTTAACGTGAACTTTGGTAGTGAGACCTGCTATGATGAGTGGAGCTGATAAAAAAACAGGAGGTGGAGCTGGAGGTGGCAGAATTGAATAAGATAAGATTTTCACGGGGAGTGACCAGAACGAACAGGATTAGAAATGAATACGTCAGTTTGAGATGTTTGGAGAGGGAAATTTGAGATTATTTTAGACATTAAAATTCATGACTTAATAAAAGCGCATGTTTTCATAATTCGCTTTTTTAAAATAATAGAATTGTCCTAAGAGTAATCAAAACCAACATTTTATTCACAAAAGAACATAGAAAATAAATCAAATGTTGAAAGTGAGACATTTTGCTAATTCATAAAAAAATACTAGCTCATCTTGAATTTGAGGGCAGCAGCATATCTCAAAAATCTTGGGACAGGGCCATGTTTACCACTGTATAGCATCCCCTCTTCCCCACAGTCCATAAACATCTGGAAACTGAGGAGACCAGCTGCTGGACCTTTGAGAGAGGAATGTTGTCCTATTCTTGTCTGATATATCTGGACTGCAGGCAGGCCTAATCCAGTATCCGGACTCTTATACTACAAAGCCTTGCTGTTGTAATAGTTGCAGTATTGTCTTCCTGAATATGAAAGGCCTACCCTGAAAAAGACATTGGAGGGGAGCATATGCTGCTGTAAAACCCATACATACTTTTCGACATTGACGGGGCTTTCTTTTTTGCATGATAGTTTTGACCTGCGTATGTGGACGACATGGCCAGCTGTGTTCACAGACAATGATTTCTGGACATGTTCCTGAGCCCATGCAGTGATTTCCATGGCAGAATCTTGTGTGTTTGCAATGCACTGCCACCTGAGGGCTTGAAGATCAAAAACATCCTAAATTGGTATTCAGCTGTGTCCTTTTGTGTGCAGAGATATCTCCAGATTCTCAAAGTCTTTTGATGATATTATATACTGTAGATGAAGGAATGTTCAAAGTCTGTGCAAGTTTACGATGAGGAAAATTATTCTGAAATTGTACCACAATTAGTAGATGCAGTTTCTCTCAGATTGCTGAACTTCTGACCATCTTCACTTCTCAGAGACTCTGCCTCCCTAAGGTGCTCTTTTTATACCCATTCACATTACTGGCCTGTTGCCAATTAACTTAATAAGTTGCAATACACTCTTCCATCTGTTTCTATTTCGTACCACTTACTTTTTCAGCTTTCTCCAAGTTTTTTTAGACATGTTTCTGCTATCAAATTTAAGATGAGCTAGTATTTTTCATTAAATTGTAAATTGTCTCACTTTCAACATTTGGTATGTTTGGTATGGTCTATCAAATAATTGCATTGTGTTTTATTTGTATTGTTCACAGCATCCCAACCTTTTGGAAATCGGTTGTACAATTAGTGCCTCCAAATATACAGCTTTGAAACTGAATTCACTTATATATTAGAATGGTATTTTACCGTGACTAACAACAACTGGGACTTTCAGGTATCATGTCAGGCAGTTTGTATCAGTGTAGATTCAGTTGCTTAATTTTCTGTTACATGTTTCGTCTGTCATTTAATATATTTATAATATTTATCTTGAGAACTTAAAATGAAGATATGAGTGCATAATCACGTCACTTACACAGATTACTAAGTAATGCTTTCCTTCAGAGAAGCGTGTGATCAAAGAACTGACTCCCCTAGAAGTAATGCAGTTTGTTCTCAGGTCAGTCTTTTTAAGTCAAGTGCTACCCTCTATTGGCCAGGAGTGGTGGTGCTCTCTAGCAAAAAGGTCTCAAAATAACCTGCAGCAAATGGGATTAAAAAATGAATCAAATGAAATCAAACATTCAGTGCTCTTGAGGATGGATGTCATTCTATTGTACACAAAACATGGTTTTACAGCTTCTTTTGATCTCAATTTCCACATTTTTTACCTCCTGACGTGAAGACAGCCCCACATATTTTCATACATATTGTCTCCAGATGAAATCACAGGCTCATCATTCTTAATGTGATGTTCATGGGTTTGAGAATATAAAAAATATACCCAGGCTTACAATCTGTGAAACCAAATTGTTGTTCCCTGCTCATTTTGTACTTAATTATATGAACTAACTAATTAGAAAAAAGTGGCAAATGTTTAACATTTATGTGTATAACAGCTGGTCAGAATTTGATGTCGCATTTTTGTGGTTTTGGAAGGCAGGGTGTTTGTTTGAGTGATAACTTCCTTAAGTCTCATTTCCTGCTAGCATCCACTGCTCTGCTTTTTATCATTTTTATCGTGAGAGATAATGCAACACTATCCAACCCTGCATAGCCTGTCAAGGATTTTGCTTCTGACATGCATCTGTCAGCAGAAAGTCATCTGAGGTTTGCACCTTTTTCAGCAGCCTTTTAAGTTTGTTTACTCTACTGTATAACACTTCTGATTGGTTTTGTACAGCAAAAGATTAAGTGCTGACTTCATGTGAAGTCCTCCAAGGGAATATTAATGACATAAAAAGTATAAAACTCACATAAATCCTTATGGGGTGAGATAATTTTGCATTTCCCATGCACACCAGTGGAGTGGACTCACTGGAGAGGTGGGAGGCCATGCAGGAGTGACGCATGGGTCTCTCTAGGCAGTGTGGGAAAGCAGCCTATGGGTATCCATTTAGCTTGGCAGGTCAAATGTCTGTGAGATTGCCAAGTGTACTGTCAAAATCCACTTATAAGGCCTAATTGTATAACAGATAATACCAGCACTGTGTCTTATTTAAATATGTATGTCAGAGCTGTGCAAACCAATACTTTTTTATAACACAAATTCAAAGTGTCGAAGTGTAATTAGAAAGAGCTCTCACAAAGACAAAAACTCATAAAATGATAATTGAATAGCTTTTTATCTGCTTTTTTAAAATAGATTTTCCCTCTTTTTGTATTCCTTTAAACAGCAATGCTCTAATAAAACTAGTAAATGTATAAGAGTTTGCTAAAACTCTCGCTACAGCAGCTTTATTAGACAATAATAATGTGTTTATGGCATTTTGCATTACTGCCAAGAGGCCAAAAAATCAATCATTAAAGCAATAACTTAATTTATTAGCCACTTAAAAATTTTGTAAACACAACATCACATGTGTAAATCTGACACACTCTTCTTGTTATGTTTATATTTACTCTCCTGTTGCTCTTTTTTCTCTGATTTGGGGCTCTATATCTACTAAATGCTGCTTTGTGGGCAATTAATTGCATCTAACAGCATCTGCATTTAGTTTTTCATGTTGAGTAAGTATCTGTGGGGTTTCAGAATAGCTGTAATCAATATTATCATAGCAGTGGCTGAAAAAAGTGCATTTAGCGCAATAAGTGTTAACCAAAGCAGTAAGGTTGGGCCGGATGTCTAAACAATTGCCTGAAATTCTTTGTAAACCTTACTTAAGTCAAGGGCAGCTGCTGATTCACTCTTTAGGTTCATCATTGCAAATGAAAAATTTTACTTTGTCTCTTCTCATTACAATGAAAATAAAGCTACTAAAACCATTTTTGAAAGGTACTAGATAATATAGAGTGGTAATTCTGTACTGAAGCAAACATGACCCAGTGCTCAAAAATTATTAGCCAAACTTGCTGCAGTGTAATTCCATTGTAAATCACCCCTGCTTCTACAAACTGTGTGAAACCATGCTATTATTCCCCAGAAGATCTGTCCACAGGGAGTTTCTTTGCAGCTGACCTCTGGCCTCTGCTATAGCTGTCTGAGCTTGTGCCTAACATGGACCTCCACATATCTCCTGGCTTGACTGGGTGGTCAGTACAATACCAATACACCATCCCACTGTGACAGGCAAGATACTGCGGGAATTCTCCCTGAGGGAAATCCCAGTAAGAACTAGCACAAATCATTAGGTACTTAAACTTGCTGAGTTCAAAGCAGGAAAAGCTACAATAAGGAAACACAGCATGCTGCCAATTGCAAGGGCTCTGTCTCCTGACAGCACTCTCAGACCTTGAACTGAACTTACAGATGCATGCTCTCCTTCCCTCATGTCTTTCACAAATTTGTGCAAGAGTCCAGAAGTGTAAAATCTGAAAGCTTCACATATAAGACATTTAAAGGAATAGGAAACATGAAATGCTATTGCAAACTCTCCATACAACAGCTGTACTTTTTAACCTGTTCAATAAAACTGATCTTAAATTTTAAAATCTTTGGTACAAAGTCCCAATGTACTACAGAGAAGTGTGAAACATTCATCAGGCCCACCAAAGGGTCCAGTTTGACCCATTGAAAAGTCACAGAGAATAAGGGGATCATTTCGGACTATTTACTGTGTTTTGAACATGGAAGCATTCTATACCAAGTTGTTAAGACTCTATCACATCAAGAAAAACAAACAAACAAAATGATTGAAATTGCTTATATTTTCCTTATGACATCTTTGGGTCTGTTTTGTGGATAGAAGGCTCAATAATTGGGAACATCTTAAGAATGAACTTCTTTACTCTAATTAGAAAGGGAAACATATGGAGGTGCTTTGTAATAAAATTAGGTTATTAAGGATCAAATTTAATAGTCTGGTCCTCTTCAGATCAAACTGTTCACTCTGCAGCCTGATGTAGTAAAATTAAAGCATCTCCAGATTAAAGAAATAAAATTGCATAGCTAGGCCTACAGCAGCAGGGATTTAATATAATTAGTATTTAAGTTAGGTTTACAACATCTGGCTAATCTGTCCTGACAGCTCATAACAGCTTTCAGTTTCTGAGAAACTTCTCACAGCCCTGCAGACAAGGTGTCCAGGTTACCTACATCAGCAATCTCCAGAGCTCTGGATCTCTGCTTTTAGTCATCAGTGTTTTTCAAGGGGTCAAAGTTCAGATCTTTCACTGGGACCTGTTTATCACACAAGAGGTTGTGTGATCGAGGCAGAAGGGTAGAGGGGAGGGTTGGGGGAGGAAAGCAGAGCTTGTTTTCAAGTGGTCACCTCCAAGAAAGGTCCCAGCCAGAGCCAGACCCATGGGTGAGAGCATTTCAAGGAGGACATGGTATAAAAAGAGTTGAGGGATACAACACCAGAGAGACAGAGAGAGAGAGAGAGAGAGAGAGAGACAAAAAGAGAGAGAGAGAGAGAGAGAGGAAGGAAGAGGAAGCTTTCATAAAACAAAGCAAACCAACTTTATATATATACAACTGACATTAGTGGCTTGTATTTTCCTTCTGCCATCAGAGAAGTCACCATGGCACTCCTGATAAATCAATGGATATGTCTGGTTGCTCTGTCACTGACAGTGACCACGGGCCATGCTTTGAGAAGGTAAAACATTCCTTTTATATACCTACCTGATTTTCTTAAAGGAAAACAATCTCCTGCATAATTGCATTTGCATTAGATTTAAAGTGTTGCAGCAAGATAGACACAGCACTCCACAAATCACATAAGGACAAGAAAACAAATGTGTTTTATTGGGTCACTATAAAAAATGATTCCAGCATTTTGATTTACATGTGTTTTTATTAATCTATTTGGCTATGTGCTGAGCACAAAGCAGTCTGTATTTCATTAAAGGTTCACTCTGAGATGATCGCCACACATGACAGATCCATAGCATGGAATTTATACTCCACCTATCACTTTTACAATTCTTAGTCATCATGTTTCCTCTTTGAATTCATTCAGATTTTTTTCTTTTCTCTGTTCTGATTTCAGAATTGCCCTGAAAAAGATGCCATCTATCAGAGAGACTTTGCAGGAACTGGGTGTTTCTGTAGAGCAGGTGGTGACTGAGATGGTCCAGAAGAGCACGGATAACAGCAGTAATGGAACCGTTCCCACACCTCTAACCAACTATTTGGATGTGAGAGAGTTTAATGTGATGAACTGATAAAGGTTCTAAGACATGCATGTATTGTTTTGTAGCCACCTGTGTTAGCTGTTTAAGTTTTTAAGACAAAAACAGACTTTAGCTTGAAGATTAAAGGCTTATTCATTTCTCCTGGATGAATTTTAAAATAGCTTTGAGAGAAAAATAGAGACAGATCCAGTCGCCTTTGAGTTACAACAGTGAAATAGTATTTTCGTATGAGTCAGACTCTCAGTTTCTTTTTTATTGCTCCAAATTGAAATTTTGCATATGGATAAAGGTTTTAGGAGTTGTCAAAACAACATCTAACCAGGCAGATGTTTCCTTCCAACAGACGCAGTACTTTGGTGAAATCAGTATTGGCTCTCCACCCCAGATGTTCAATGTGGTGTTTGACACAGGCTCAGCCAACCTGTGGGTGCCCTCACAAAGCTGCTCACCTTTCTCCACTGCCTGCTGTAAGTATTCATGTGCATAAATGCAAAAAGGAATATAAAAATGACTCAGACTTTTTACAATCCATATTTTTTTTTACAGTTAAATGACTACATAGGAGCAGAAGACAATATGACAATACAAAAATTGAATCCCACAGCAATGAAAAACTTTGCAGAGCTTATTTGTGTGTAAGAGTTCTTTGCTCATTGCTTAGCTGTCTGACCTGCAGCTTTGCAGTTTTCCTATCATCAAACAGCAGGTAGATGAGAATACTATAGCAGGCAAATGTGGTGGAGCATTTATCAGCCAGAGAGTGAGATGTTTCCATTAATAGTTTGCAGATGCCAAAAGCAGACCCAAAAGAAAGTGAATATCGGATGTATAGTCACCACATGAATGACCAGAATGTTAGTCTGTAGCAGCTTGATGCGTGAATCATTAAGTGTGAAACATATCACCTTAAAAGGTAACAAAATATCAAGATATGATGAACAAATTTTGTTAATTTTTTTCTGCCAAGTGGCCAGAAACTAAATGTGTTATTGCTAGTTAAAATGGATCATATGTTGTAGGAAATATTGTTCAATAAACCTTCACAGGCAAACGGTTGATTTATGACTAATGCATTTTGAACTTTTAGTTACTCACAACAGATATGACTCCTCCAAATCCCGGACTTACGTTGAGAACGGAACTGGATTTTCCATCCAGTATGCCTCTGGAAGTATCAGGGGATTCCTGAGCGAGGATGTGGTTGTGGTGAGTTAAAAATCAGAGACCTATAAGTTAAATGAGTTTGTTGTGACATAAATTCTTGAAGTTCCTCTTGCATGCTACACTAAACTGATCATCTGTGTTTAATTGCTGCAGGTTGGTGGGATCCCTGTTGTGCAAGTGTTTGCTGAAGCCACATCTCTGTCTGCCATGCCTTTCATTTTTGCCAAGTTTGATGGAGTGTTGGGGATGGGTTACCCCGACGTGGCCATTGATGGCATTACTCCGGTGTTTGATCGTATCATGTCTCAGCATGTCCTCAAAGAAGAAGTATTCTCTGTCTACTATAGCAGGTGGGTTGATGAAAACCAGCTGACCTTCTGTAGCTCCTATGACACTTTTTATGAAAGATTTCTAGAGGAAAAATAAATAGTGTAGATGACAAAGAAAATGTATTGACTGCTAATAATATCTATGCTGTTGAGTGCTGAATTGATTGATGAGAAAGAAAACTCCATAACTATAAATAATGTCTCCTTAGAACATCTGTTAGATTTTAGGCTCACATTTTTTTAATTTCTACTTGTAAAGCTGCAAAAATTAGAATAAAAAACAATCTTAAGAAGATCTTATGGGCTGATTTTGGATCTGGGTGAGACACAAGGGTATTGTGGGACAAAAATTATGCATATTTTCTCACACTTCATTGCCATTTTATGCTGAGTTAAATTAAATCAGTTTATGAAACATTATTGTGTTTTTACATTAGACATGATATGATTAAACTTCAGCTGAAGGAATATCCCATATGAAAATGAAACAGAGAAAAATATAGTTCATGTTTTATGTCTTGTATGTCTCATGAATCATAAATTGCCTTATATGACCCCTATTCCAAAAAGGTTGGAACGCTGTGTAAAATATAAATAAAAAGACAATAATTTGAAAATCTCACAAACCAATATTTTATTTGCAAAAGAACATAGAAAACATATCAGTGTTGAAAATGAGACGTTTTACTATTTCATGAAATATACTGGCTCATCATGAATTTGATGGCAGCAACGCATCTCAAAAATCTTGGGACAAGGGTGACAAAAGGCTGCAAAAGTAAGTGGTACTCAAAGGAAACATGTTGAGGAACATGCTGCAACTAATGAAGTTAATTAGCAATGGGCCAATAATGTGAATGGGTATAAAAAAGCACCTTGGAGAGGCAGAATCACTCAGAAGTAACAATGGCCAAAGGTTCAGCAATCTGAGGGAAACTGTAACTACAAACTGTTGAGCAATTTCATAATAATGTTCCTCAACTTAAAATTCCAAAGCCTTTGAATATTCTTTCGTCTACAGAACATAATATCATCGCAAGGGACATGGCCGAAAACCAGTATTGGATCCTTGTAATTTTCAGGCCAACATTGGATGTTCTTGATCTTCAAGACCTCAGGTGGCAGTGGATTGCAGACACACTAGGTTTCCCATGGAAATTATTGCATGAGCTCAGGAACATGTCCAGAAATTACTGTCTGTTAAAACTATATAATTCAAAGAAGAAGCCATTATCCAGAAATACTGCTATCTTATGTAGGTCAAATCTCATTGAAAATGAGCTGAGGCAATGTGGAAAAGTGGTCCAAGGTCAGACAAATCAAAATTTGAAAGTCTTTTCGGAAATCATGAACGAAGTGTCCTCTGGACTAAAACAGGAGAGGTGGCATCCAGCTTATTATCAGCACTCAGTTCAAAATTCTGCATCTCTCATGGTATGGGGGTGCATTAGTGTCTATGATCCTGGCAACTTGCACATCTGGAAAGGCGTCATCAGTGTTGAAAGGTGCATAAAGGTTTAACAGTGACATATGATCCCCTTCACACTATGTCTTTCTCAGGGAAGGCCTTTCATGTCTCAGGAAGGCAATGCTAAAGCACATACTGCAGCTATTACATGAGCATGGCTTTGTAGTAGAAGAGTCCAGGTGCTGGACTGGCTCGCCTGCAGTCCAAACCTTTCACCAACTGAAAACATTTGTCATATTGTGAAATGCAAAGTACTTCAAAGAAGTCTCGGGACTATATCAGATAAGAATGGGACAACATTCCTCCCCCACAGGTCCAGCCACTGGTTTCCTCAGTTCCTAGATGTTTACAGACTTTTGTGAACAGAAGAAGGGATGCGACACGGCGGCAAACATGGCGCTGTCCCATTTGCTGCCATCAAATTCAAGATGAGCTAGTATTTTTCATGGAATAGTAAAATGTCTCACTTTCATTATTTGGTATGTTTTCTATGTTCTTTTTTGAATAAAATACTGGTTTATGAGATTTATATTTTACACAGCATCCCAACATTTTTGGAACTGGGGTTGTAGTATGTTTTATTCATGAAACTAACATCTTTTCCTTTTTAATAACATATGAGACCTAAGAATTAAAAATGCAACAACGCAAGAATTTTCCATTTAATATTTTTATTATTATGATTTATTGTTACAGGGAATGAGGATTTTTTTTTCTATTAATTTTCTGAAAGAATCCATTTTGGGAGTCCAGTATAAACCAGCAAAATCATAGTTTGTCCCTGACAAGCAGAAATGTACAGACCATTGGCTTTAAGGTGGTTTATTCATTGTTTTCAGGGACCCAAAGCATTCTCCAGGGGGAGAGCTTGTCCTCGGTGGAACAGACCCAAACTACTACACTGGAAATTTTAATTATATGGATACCAGACAGATTGGAAAATGGGAAGTCACCATGAAAGGGTATGATCTTTGCTTGCTATTATATAAAGTGTGTGTGTTTTCATGAGTATGTGCAGCTATTTAGAGACTACGTGTTTTGCTCTCTACCTCCTCTTTCTTTCTACCTTTCTTTCAGTGTTTCTGTAGGGAGGGAGATGATGTTTTGTGCGGAGGGCTGCACAGCTGTGATCGACACAGGCTCCTCCTACATCACAGGGCCAGCCTCTTCTGTGTCTGTGTTGATGAAAACCATCGGAGCACAGCTGGATGAAAGTGGGGTAAGCTTTTACACACACAACACATTTTCCCACAAAAGGCATATTTCTAAAAAAGTCATGACCAATTACTCCAATTATCACCAATTACTCTGTATTGTTTATCAGTACAAAGTCAACTGTGACACTGTCAAGACATTGCCCAGTGTCACTTTCCACCTTGGTGGCCAGGAGTACTCACTCACACAGGAGGATTATATCTTATGGGTAAGAGGGTTGATGGATACTAAATAATTTTAACATGAACCTGAAGTGTTGGAATCCAAATCTGTATATTTACAGTTAAGTACAATTAACTGTATATGTATGTTACGATTAACTGTAGCATAAAATTTCCCCCCTGGGATTAATAAAGTTTTCTGATTCTGATACAAGGTTGAGGTACTTGTATTTTACTTGAGTATTTCTATTTTCATTTATACTTTTACTCAGCTGCATTCCAGATAGAAATATTTTAGTTTTTACTGCACTACATTAATTGAAAAGTCTATTTATTGTGTATTTTTCTGTAAATGTTCAGCTCATAAAATGTGTTATCAAAATTAAAGGCTTGCCTACCCAAACACCATAATTTAACTTTTTACTCATAATACCTGTACTCCTAGTTTAATGAAGGACTTTTAATCATAGAACATTATTTATTTTACTGTTATTAGGCCTTATAATAATAATACAATTATTCTTTGTGGCTTCAGCAATCACAGATTGAAGGGGACGTCTGCATCGTCACCTTCAGGGGCTTGGATGTGCCGCCCCCTACAGGTCCCATATGGATTTTGGGAGCCAACTTCATTGCACGCTACTACACAGAGTTTGACCGTCGCAATAACCGCATAGGGTTCGCCATAGCAGTCTGACAGGAAGTAAAATGTCCACCATGTTGCTCTGCTTTTCTCCTTCACTTTTTTTGCTGCTATTTCCTGATGTTTTTAAAGTCTTAGTGCAGTTGCCTCCTCAGTTGCCTTTTTCAACCTATTGTGGAAATTTAAAGAATGGATATTATGGAAGGTCTTCCTTACATTTCTGCTTTCTTGTTGTTTTAATTGGAACCAGTTGCTCTGAATGGCTTGTGAACTCGTTTTAAACTTTCTAAGCATTTACCAACAAATACAATTTTTTTTCTGTGTATCTTTCTTGTTATTTCTTATCATACAGTAACAACAACA
>VUQH01003737.1:1984-12566 GCA_015106775.1 Etroplus canarensis | reverse complement strand
CACACACACATATATATATATATATATATATATATATATATATATATATATATATATATATATATATATATATATATGACAGAACATGAGGAAAACCATATTAGCTCAACCTGAACTACTCTTAGTGTCCCATAAACACAAACTGGTGCTCTACAATGTTAGTGTTGTGTTAAACATTGAGGTATAATGTAAAACATGATTCAGACCAGCACCAGCCATCACCTGCAGCACCATCATTACATAATGATGACATGTTCAGGAAAACAGGGGCAATGAGGTGATGGTGTTGTGCTGAAGAAGCCAAACTTCACATCAGTCTCCCCTCTCATTAGTGAGTCTGGTCATCGTCTGATCCAAGAATTACGGTCTACCAGACAGAGCTGCCAAACACAGCACAGGTAAGAAATTGTGATCAAATCAGCCAGGTGCTGGTAAGTATCTTTGTAAACCTGGCTGTGACAATGCAGGCAGCTACCTCTGTGTTGTTCATGATCAAGCAAAGGCTCATGAAAATACGACTGGACAGCTTGGACATTTACATGCCAAAAAACATTCCAGTTACATTCAGTGGTTTCCTCAGAAATCCTGCTGTGGATGAGACAAGATTATAGAAAAACCGCCTTCTTTCCACAGAAAAATAAAAAAGTTACATTTTATTTGAAATGCGGTCACATTTATTTTACTTTAATGTTTGAAAGCAGGAGAAATGTGGTCACATTTATTTTATTTTATTGTACATACAGTATGGTACAGGAGTTGTACCAAAGCAGAGAGGAGGAGGCTTCAGTGTGTAAACAACACAGCTCCCTGCCCTCCTTACAAGCCTTAAGATTCAAGCCAAAAAGATTCTGAAGGTCCCCTCTCAGCCTGCCTTTCACCTGTTTGACCTGTTGCCCTTTACAGGTCCACTATATGTCTACAGAGACACACACACTAGAATCTACAAATACATTATAATAGATCCCCTTTAAATACCAAATAACAGAAGTGGTAAATCCAATTCAATAGCAGGAAGCATGAGAAACAAATCTGAGCCTATTTGCAGACTAAGACCTGTTTGTTTCACCCAGGTTTTTCCAGCTATGGAAGTGAAAAAAACAAACAAAAACACCAACAAAAAAAACTGCTCTTTCCGCCCTTATTTGCCCTCCCACTTCTGCTATTCACCAGCATTGCAACAGCAGTACAACTGTGGTTAAAAAGAACAGCCACCATCCAGAAATCTCTTTGTATTGTTTGTGAAGCCTCTATATGAGCGAGAACCTGCAGGTCTAAGCTTGATTTATCAGCTTAAAGTAGGACAACGGTACAAGCAAACACAAGACTGGGAGGCTGGGACGTGCTATTTAATGATTTAATCATTTAGTCGATAAAATGCCAGAAAATGGTGTGAAGTGGTGCTACAATGACCCAGTTTCCACAAATATAAACAAGACACCAAGCTCTAAAAGGTCCACCTTATTTTGTCTTTAGTTGCATACACTGTGGCTGAGATTACAAGAATGCAGGCTAATGTCGATGAAAAAGATTAAAAAAAACACACACTTTCTGATTACTTAAGATACCCAGAGAAGCATTTACATGGTGAAAAAAAAAACCATGCGAGAAGCAGGAGAGAAAACGGGTTTTAGGAATTTTGGTCAATCTAATTTACGCTAAATACAAGATTTGGGTCAAATAATGTCAAACAAAATTTACTTTAGGATGGTTGAAATAAAATGTTTCAATAACAATTTCTCTATCTTTTATGAAAATGAGACTTTTTAAAAAACAATGCAGGCCTGAAACCAATATCGTTTTGATAGTGAATAGTTTCTTCTTATTCATGTTATTCATTTCTTCTCTGCCTCTGTTCCTGAGCACCTACAGGGCTGTGTTGATGTTGGCTCCCTCAGTCATTCCAGAGAGGATTTTTTTCCCCCCTCAAAGGCAATAAGCCTGGCTTTCTCCCTGTTACAGGGAGAATCAGAACATCTGACTGTCCCTTCTGTTTTTCCCTTATCCTTCATCTTCCCCACCCAGACCTTACTTAAACCAGCAATACTTAATCCTGCGGTCAGGTTTGCTTAGGGTTCTTTTTTTAAAAGCCATTGGGTTCTATGGGATCATTTTACAACACAGATGCGCAGCAGATTGTGTAATAGTCACAATTTTTAAATCTACCGATTCATGTTCCTGGACATGACTTTTTTTTTTCATGTCCATTAGCACAAGTTCTTATCTGATACATTTCATATGTAATGATTGTGCCCATGTACATCAAATGATTATTTCCACTTTTGAAAGGTGAAAACATGTGGATTTGAATGTTAGAGTGGTCGGTAGTGGAGCACATCAAGCACAGCAGTTCGAGCCCTAAATGTGAGGTTACATATCATTTTAAAAACATTATAAATGAGCTGTTAATTTAAAAATGGTTCTTAATTGTATGTATGCACTACTCAGTTAAAGTTTAGGCACTAAAACGTGCTCAGTCAGGTTTAGGGACATAAATACTACTCAGTTAAATGTAGACATTAAAAACTACTTAGTTAGGCTAAGGCACTATAATTTACTCTGTCAGGTTAAGGGGAATAAAAAGTACTTGGTTAGGTTTAGGCACTAAAAACTACTCAGTTACATTTAGGGAAATAAAAACTATTCAGTAAGATTTAGGCACAAAAAAATATTCTGACCTTGGATTTTTTACAACCATGCACATTAATGAAGTATTCTGATTCTGATTAAACTCTGATGACTTATGCTGGCATAAAAAAGAAGAAATTGAAGGAAGAAATCAAGAAATTAAACACAGAGGAAAAACAGAGAAAAATCAACTAAAAGAAATATTTATTCACTCTAAGTCTGTCCTCCTTTCTTCTTTTCCCTCTGTGAATCCATGGTGGATGTGGGGCGTTTTCCCTTGCAGTGCTCCACTCAACAGATCTGGTTGTTTGGCCATTAGCCTGGAGCTAAATCTGGTCTACTGTTAACTCTGCACCTCACCTCCCCACAAACACACACACCTACCACACATATACACTTTCATCTTTACTCCCTTTTTCTTCTCACTCAACTCCTATTCTCTCTCTCACACACAGTCCACCCCCTCTTTTTTCTGTGAGATCTGATACCGGGAGAAAAATTAGACTTTTTATGTTTTCATGCTTGAACCAACCAGCAAAGAAACAAACCGGGCAGAAGAAAAATGGTAGGGGAGGATAATTGCAATTTCACATGTGGATAGAAGCAAAAAGCATGTAAATACACATCAACTCCCACTCTTTGGGCTTCTGGTTTCACAGGGGGCACTCGTGATATAGCACAGAATAAATGGGGCCTCATGGAGCTGTGAGCCACACAAAGGTTTTTCTTCTGGCAATTTTTCATCGTGTTTTTTAACAGAAAGGGTCAAGCTTAGGAATGGTCATGATTTGTGACTATTCAAATAGTTTCAAATTATATCAAAAAAGTAGAGTTTATGAGACCCATTTCCTGTCTCAAAGCAGGGTTTTTCTTGGCTTGAAATGAGCACTTGATTGTGATTATGCATGTAAGCATGATTAGTCCACATGTATGTAGTGGTAACTAATTTGTTGCCTTATTTAAAATGTATTCTAAGCTTGAGTAAATTAAACCCCACTTACAAAAAATTATATGTAGGAAAAGGCTTGTAAAGGTATATATTTTTATTGCTTCTAAATACACAAAAACAACAACTTTATTCACCCCCCAGATGGGAAAATTCAAATTAAATCACTCACATTCCAGATCAAATACACACACACACAGTGAATAAGACTGCTATTTTTGCAGGCGCCAATAAGCAATGCCGGGGGGGGGGGGTCGATGCCTTGCTCAGGGGCACCTCGGCAATGCTCAGGGGATGAGCCGGGATCTCTCTGGACTCTGGTCCACCTCCACGCATATCCAGGGTGAGGTCTTGAACCAGCTAGTTGCCAGTGACTAATTCACCACAAAGGAATGTATTTTGCAAGTGTGTCCTGGACCAAGATAGGCAGTATTAACCTAGCATATTTTCTGATGGCAGGAGAACCCCAAGTTCTGCAGAAAATTGCACTGTGGCAGCAGAGCACCCATAATTTCATTGTACTTCCCATACATTGACAATAAACGTCTATTCTATTCTATTGCCACTCAAACAGCTCACGCCGGCTCCAAACCCAGAATCCTCTGTGCTCTGAGGAAACAGTGGTGATCACTTCTACATAAACAAAAGAAGAATGTGCTGCTTGTTGGTGAGAAAGTTTTCTGTTAATAGCGTTTTTGTCAAAATGCCCATCAAATAACATCTAGTTAGAAACGGATGCCAGAAGTTTACTGTGTCCTTACCCAAACAAACAGCATGAATTAGCAAAGCATTTTATAGACAAAATTATTCTCTTTATAAGACAGAATAAAGGACATAAGGGCTGCTGTAAGTTAATATGGACACATTAGTCATACTTTATTAATAAAAACTAAAATAAAGGGGTACCTTTTTGTCTAAAAGCAGATGTACACAATTAACCACTTAGCTCAACTGGCTCCTATTTACAGTGGGATTAATAGGACACGGAAAGGCTCTCCCCTATAGATTGATTGTGATACAAGTCAATTATCAAATACTTTATACTTGATAAAAAGTCAAAAACTGTCATAAATGGCCATAACAGGTTACCAGAGCACAAAGTAATGTGTAATATTTATTTTCCTTGTCTGAAAAGAGGAATGTTTTTGAACTGAAGCTTTAGCTGGTAATGCACTGTACAACTATTTGCTCATAAAAAGTACATTTCTTGCTTTTTAATTTAAGTGCAAAAATTAAAAGATTAAGAAGACAGTTTTCTTCCTCAAGTCATCACACTTGAGAAATCTGATCAGAAATAAATGAAAACATAAAAAACTAGATCTCAGGCTGCAGTGAAATATAAATTAATAAATTTTCAATCTCTAGAAAAGGATAACAGGGTGGCTGTAACTTTCTGATCTTTTTTAATGAACATCCTCTTGCGCTTCACTCAGAACACATCAGAAAATTGCATATTTTCTTATTTTGCTTGATAGTAAATCAACATATGCCCCTTATCACTGCCGTGTATTCTTTTTGCCTCCAGCTTTTACCTTGTGCATCACTGTGAAAGCAGTTTGTAGATCACAGAAGATGCCTGAGCAGCAGCTGTGTTTGGGACCTTCAGGGTCAGCTCGCATTAAAGAAATGACAACATCCCTCCTGCCAGCAGCTCTGCCCCCTGCTGGACACATCTGTCAACAGCCATCTACGGTTTCTGATCGTTTCCACGTCTACGACTGAACATCCCTGCTGTGATCCTTCATAAACACCCGAAAACAGGCTGACGATCAAGGAGGAAACTCCCAAATCTGCTTGGAGTGTACCATTAAGTGGATTTGAGATGTTGAAGCCTGTATCCAAAATATGAATTCAGAAAATGCAAAACCATTCAATTCAAACCATGCAGGGGAAATCTTACAAAGATAGCATATAGCAACTGACTGCAATGATTTGGAACATGTCTTTTTTCCTAGAAGAAGGAATCTGTGTGTAGGATTAACCCTGTGATAGACTGGCGATCTGTCCAGGGTGTACCCGCCCTTTTGCACTATGACAGCTGGGATAGGCTCCAGCACCCCTGCAACCCTTAATTTGACAAGCGGAAGAAAATGGATGGATGGATGGATTCGGGGTTAGGCAGTCAGAAGCAAAATAATTAAACCCCCAGGGCATATTAGCCATGTTGGCATAGATTTAGCTGTTTGTAATAATCAAGTTACACAACAGTGGTGCATTAAACTCATACTGAGGGTTTCTTTTTTTTTTTCAAATTTAACACAACATAATGCGTTCACTGAATTCTGCAGTCTCAAGATTATTCAGCCTCTTCTTAGCAAGTGCCTTCAGCATTTTCTAGAGCATCTCTGTGTTGTTACAACCTGCTGCAAATGTAATACACAGTCAGACACCAGCTTCAGGTAGATTTCCTTAGAAACTGGAGTTCATTCCTTACAGGCAAAGGCTTCCAGTTCTGTTCTATTGTTATATTGTTGAGTTTATGTGCTAAAGTTGCCCTCTTCAAATCAAACCAGAGATTTTCAATGTGATTTTAAAGTCAGGTGACTGAGAAGGCCCCTCTCAAATGTTGGTGGCCCCATTCAAGCTCCTGCTGAAATACCACTGAGCCCATCCAAAAAAGTTCTAGTTTGGTTTCACCGCTCGTCAGATCAGTAACCCAAAACTTCTATGGCTTACCTAACTGGTACTGAGCATACTGGAACCAAGTTTTCTATGGGCTATGCCTTGGAGTTTGAGCATGGAGCCCTTCAGTGTGTAGTGTACACCGGACAGTCGAGCTGAAACCTCAGTGCCTGCTGCCACCAGGTACTGTCGGAGATCTTTCGCAGTCACACATGGGTTTTTGGACACTTGGCCTGGTCAGAGAACTTTTCACTTTGAACTTGTAAACTATGCTTCCAGCTGTATCTCTGGAAACATTCAATGTGTTCATCCTTGTTTGCACAAAGTAATGATTGCTTAACTTTTTGGACAACTCTCTTCTCTTGGCCATATTGCTAATACTTAATCAGATGTTATAATAAGTTTAACAGAAGAGACTTGGCAATTCTGATGTAAATGTCTGATTACCCAGAAGTTATAAGTATTTGCACAGCATCTGAATAGCACCTAATTTGTAAATGTATGATGCTATATATACTAGTGGTGCCATTGCAGTGTTGAACAATTTTGCAAGTGCACACATCAGTAAAAATGGTATTTTGTTTTGAATTTGGAGAAAACTGTAATATCAGTTGCACTGAGCTATTTAAACTGTCCCTATGTGATTTGGTTATTGCAAACAGCTGGAAAGTTGTAACTTTTGCCAATAAAAGTTTGCTGTGGGGTTGAATAACTTGGCTACCTGCTGTATCTATGAAACAAAGATCTAAACAGAGCTCAGTTTTATCATTCAGATCATCATCTGTGTTTTTCCTGTTGAGTCGCAGTGCTTTGGTAAATCATACTTCCTTGGGAGAAAAATTAACAGACATCAAAAGGTAATAAATAGTTAAGAAACCTTCCAGCAACAGGTTTCATTTCAACCAATAAAACTAATGGTCACAGTCTAAAATTGGAAGGCCTCTCTTAGGATTTTGAAATTACATATTATGCCTCTATTACAAAGTGCCAGCAGGCAAATGAAAGGAAATGAAAGAGAGATGGATGCAGCAAAGCTTACCTACAGACATCTACCCAGAGACATTGTGATTTATTGTTGTCTGAGCCAAAGGAAATTATTTAGAAAAAGCTAACTTGAGTGTTGTCTTTTTCCTGTCAGGTAATGTAACAAGTTACCTGCCAGAGTAGTAAGCAGAACAAATGTTTAGTTGACCCTAAACATTTAGAACTTTAACAGTCTTGTAGTATATTTTTGAGCACCAGCTTTAACTGCTGGTACTGGGAGGAGAAAGCCTTTCTGTGAAGCCTGCAGGGTACCACAGAGCCCCTCTCTTATCCTACAGGAGAGCTCACTGAAGCCTCCTGTTTGGAGAAGAAAAATAATTAATACCGATATCCTAGTTGAAGAAAAACCAAACAATAAAACAGCATATGGTTTAGTTTCATTACCACCAGACCAGCAAAACAAACTTATTTATTTTTCAAACTTTTGCCTGCTTACTGCAGGTATGATCATAACATGCATTTATCTGGCCTAAATATGACAGTGAGGACTGTTTAATCTGCCAGCCTGTTTTTCCTGTTTGATTACCACTAAATGGATACTCATTTTTCACCACACAGCAGAGAATATGAGTGTTTACACAACCACCAGGGAGGAGGAGATGCTTTTTACTGAAACTGGACTATAAACTCAAAACTAAGCAGAACTTAAAGTAAAGAAAACTCAAATATTTTCAGTTGATTATCCTTGTTTTCATTCATAGCTCCCATAGGACATAATTTAACTCAACATTATTGTTTTTTTTTTCTCTTTTTTTAGATATGCTTCATCACTTTGTACTACAAAAATCTTCAGTGCAGACAGCTTGAAGTTCACTTTCTAATTCTTTATATTTACACTGAGCAGAAAATCACTCCCCTATCTGTGCTAATGTGGTGAAAGTCACAGTCCAATACGAAAGTAAATGAAACATAACCTGAGCAACTTAATGAAAGCCTGACACAACATTACATATTAAATTCTATAAGCTTTACCACCCCAAACTTACGAGCTCCAAACATGCCAACTCAGGACAAACCAAACAGTTCCAAGCACTTTTCCTCCCTGTCCTCCTGTCTTTTATCATCATGCATATTAGTCATTAGTAATGCATATGTCATTGCATGACAAACCAGTGAGTGCCTCAAACTCTTAAAAAGAGAATCACAGCTTCAAGCTGAGCCTGGTATAAAAATACATAAAAAGGAGCTCCTTCATATGCTGCAACTTGTTTCAACCAGCCACCTAACCCACATGTTGACCCTTCAATATTCATCTTAAATGCGCTTTAAGTTTTCTCCGAATAATGATCAGAGAACAGATCAAACATCCAGGGTACCAATGCTTGTTTCTGTTACTTTACATCAGAGATGTTAAATTGGTGCAGTGCTACTATAAAAATGATATAGGGTGTTTCAAAAAGATGGACCCAACTGAAATCACTCTGCAATCACAAACCACCTGTGAATAAAACATTTACCACACGAAAGGCGGAAACTAACCACAACTAACCATTTGTAACTTTGTGTAACTGTCCCATGTTGCGATCAAGAAATATACCGCATTGAAACTGGGTCCATCTTTTAGAAACATCCTGTGTATCCTATGATAAGCTGATATTAGAAAAAAATATATATTGAACATAAACAAGATTTTAGCTTTGCATTGTGATACTTGTGCCAGTTTTTTCTCCTAAGTTTACTCTTTTCTATCTTGTAAATTTGAAATTTTTCCAATGTAAATGTATTAATTTTAATCTTAAATTTACCAGATATTTTTTCCATATGAAAAAATACCTTTTTTTTTTTACCTTTTTACTTATGCGTTAATTTTAATGTGCAAAATTTTCTAATAAATTTGCCATTTTTTACCTTGAAATAGTTTTCACTGTAAATTTGTGTGGGTTTTTTCCTTTCATTTGCCTTCTTTCTCCTAAATTTGCAATTTTTTTGTAATAAAATTGCTAACTTTTTCTCCTAAATTTTCCTCTAGTAAACTTGCAATATTTTCTTGTGAATTTCCCATTTTTATTTTGTAAATTTTAATATTTTCCTAGAAAATGTGTGAACTTTATCTTAAATTTTTTGTTGCTTTCCATGTAAATTTTCCATTTTTATCCCTTGTTATTGACTGCTTCTTTGCTAAATTTTCTTTTTCTCTTCAGTTTGTTCTTGTACACGTGTCTGTTTTTCCCCTACATTTGCCATTCTTTCCTCATGTCAGTTTTTCCCCTAAATTTTAAATTTTTTCCACAGAATTTTTTCTACTAAATTTGACCATTTTTTTTCTCTAAATTTGCCTTGTTATTGTAAATTTGTAAGTTTTTTCATGTCAGTTTTTCTTTCTACATTTGCCATTTTTCTAGTAAATTTGTCAGCTTGTCCCCCTAATTTCGTTATTACTTTACTAAAATTTTTTTTATTTTTTTCCCACTAACTTTGCAAATTTTTCCTGTAAATTTGTCACACTTTTCTTATAAATTTGTCAGTTTTTTTCCCCCCATAGATTTCTCAGATATTTTCTCTACATTTCCTATACTTTTCTTGTAAATTTGCCAGCTTTTCTCCTAAATTTGCCATATTTTCTGATTTGTCAGTTTTTCCTCCTAAATTTGCCAGATTTTCTTTCTCATGACATTTTTTCCCCTCCTAAATTTGCCATACTTTTCTTGGAAATCTGTAATTTTTTTCCTCCTAAATCTGCCATACTTCTCTCATATTTTTTTTTTCTTTCTCTAACTAAATTGGCCAGGTTTTCTTCCTCATAAATTTGTCAGTTTTTTCTTTAATTTGCTATACTTTTCTTATAAAGCTGTCAGTTTTTCAACTAAATTTGGCAGATTTTCATCCCCATAACTTTACCACTCTAGTTTCTGATTTATTTATTTTTGCACATCTCACCCAGGACTTACATTTTTTTCTTTGTTCACTGGCAATGACACACTTTTGTAATTTAGCAGGACTAATTCAATCCTTGTTGCCTCAGATCATTACTCAGCTAGCTAATAACTGAACTGTACGCAAAAACAGTGATTAATACCTTATAAACACCTAACTTCTCATTATTATTAACCTTTATTTAACCAGGAAGTGAACTCTTGAGATTAAGAATTTCATTTGCGAGAGTATCCTTGGCTGATGGGCAGCATTACTCTAGCATGTTTTTCAATGGCAGGAGAAACCGGAGCACCCGGAGAAAACATGCAAACTCCACACAGAAGGGCCCTGCCTAGGTTTTTGAACCCAAGGCCCTCTTTGCTGTGAGGCAACAGTGCTAACCACTGAGCCACCGTGCTGCCTTATGAATGCGCTGACTGTGAAATTCTGGGACAATAGTGATAAAATAATTTGTCCAACAACTGATGTTAA
>VUQH01003732.1:0-12018 GCA_015106775.1 Etroplus canarensis | reverse complement strand
ATCACATTTCTAGATATCACACTTCATACTGCATGTTTGATGATGATGAGGATGATGATGATGATCTGGCCTTCACAGTCACCTGATCTCAGGCCAGTTTAAGACCAAAGTCCACCATAAACAAGCCAGACTCTGCAACACACCATATCAATAAAGTCCATTAACCACAGCTCATTTCACACATGCTGAGGAAGAAAGTGTGAGGAGAAGAAAGTGTGTGAAGTCTGCTGGTCACTCTGGTTTTGGGTTCATAAATCCTGGACCTGTCAAATATGAACTTACACATAAGAAATAAAACCATACAATAAAAATGTTTCTGTATTTGTAACATAGTTATAAATGTTCAGGTTAAATCCTGATAAATGGGAGACCACTTGCTGCCTGTTATTGTATCCACATTAACTTTTAATGCCAGGGGATTGTTTCCACTTCCACTGGGACACAAGTCTCCACAAGTCTCAGAGATCAGTGTAAAGCTTGACCAACAAACTATTAGACCTGGGTTGGCCAGTCAGACTGTAGGAGTGGCTGCCCCTGCATAATCTGAGTGTTCATTTAGAAGAAAATATCAACCTAGCTGATGTGTATCTCTTTCATACGATACACATGACAGAAATGAAGATGGCAATATAAAAATTTACAGTTAAAGAAGACTAAATGTTGCAATTTAAGTAAAAAGTGCTTTAAATAAGCATTAGCTTTAGAGTGCACACACATATGCAACAGCTTATTGTTCTTTTTTTAAATATTTTTTTATATTTTCCCCCTTATAGATTTGTTTCCTTCTCAATTGAATTGTACAGGTTATAGGTCACAATAAAGGTGGAAAAGTTTTAAAGGGTTTCATCATGTCTGAAAGATTTTCTATTTTAAGTGGGGTGTGCAGACTTTCTATATCCACTGCTGATTGGTCAGACTCAAAGCTACTTTATGTTGTTTCCAGAGTGTTTTAATAGCTTTGTCCAGCAGATGGCAGTGTTGGATCTCCTTGTTGACTAATAGATGTATATGATTGACTTGTCAAACACTATCAGGCTGACATGTTCATCTTAGACCTTTCTGCCAACACTGTGCACTCATTGTCAGAGTGTAATGTGGTCATAATAGTTTATGATCAAGTTTTATTGTCCACCTCTCGTTTATTTTCAGTAATGATAATTATTGTCATCTGAAAAAGGTAATCAAACCTTCCCCTTTGGTTTGCCCACGTAGAAAATAATGAGTAAAACTTACAGTACGTGTTCATGCACTGTGTGCCTTTTAAGACTTTAGTTACTATAGTTTTTCAGTTTGTGTTTACATAAAACAGCATCCGTTCATGATCACTTTGTGTGACTGTGATCTATATTTTAATAAAAGACAAAGAAGTGAGGAAACTGTATTTTCTTTTGGAAAAAGCAAATCTCTGAGCACGAGATCTGGTTTGAACGTTTGTACGTACAGGCTTCAGCTCTCAGATACCTCAGTTTTACTCCAAGTAGTTAATACACGTCACATATTTAAACATGAAACTTCAGCCAGAAAAAAGAAATAAAAAAGGAGGAGAGAACACATTTATTGTGCATTAAGGGTTTATTGTTTTGCACATATACTAACATAAATTGTCTTCATGATGATGTTTGGCCACCGGCTGCTGCTATAATCTCCCACGATGTCCAGCTGTCAGAGCTTTACAGAGAAAAAAAAATCATCCACAGTTTTTTAAACAGTTCAGCAAGTTGTGGAAAAGTTGTTTATTAGTTATAATGGCAGAAAAAACTGGTATAACGTCATGAGGAAAATAAACTTTTCAAAGGACTGCATGCAGTTTCTTGAAAAAATAATGTGATGGCCTCTAGATCCACTCATCCACACACTACATGGATTACTGATCAGTCGATAACATGTTTACCTCTCGGGTTCTTAAATAAATTTGCTTTTCGCGTAAGTCATGTGTGGTCTCTAGATTTTGTCCTTCCCTATTAGCTGGGGTCGTGATACTAAGCACACCCTGACTGCTTCCATAGGAATTACGAGGGTAAGTAGCAGCCGGGAGCTGCAAATCAGATGACCTTCATTAATATGATCAGCCAGAGTGAGCACCTCTACAAAAGCAGAATTTTGGTCAGTTTGCTGGTCTGGAGCATTCTAGTGTGTTAACACAATGTCACAGCCTTCCCAGGAGTGGATGTCCCAGTAAATTCACCCCAAGGTCGGACCATGTAACACTCAGAGAAACTGCAGAAAATCTAAGAGCTGCATCTCAGACTCTACGGGCCTCGGTTAGCATGTTAAATGTTAACGTTCATGACAGTAAAATTAGAAAAAGACTGAACAAGTCCGGTCTGTTTCGAAGGGCTGCCAGGAGAAAGCTTCTTCTCTCTGAAAATAACACAGCAGCATGGCTTAGGTTTGCAAAGTTGCATCTGAACAAACCGCAAAGCTTCTGGAACAATGTCCTTTGGACAGACGAGGCCAAAGTGGAGAAGTATGACCATAATGCACAGCACCACGTTTGGCTAAAACCAAACACAGAATATCTGCACAAATGCCTCATACCAAGTTTCAAACCCGGTGATGGAGAGGTGGTGTCTTGGGTTTGTTTTGTAGCCACAGGACCTGAGCACCTTGCGGTCACTGAGTCGGGGGTGAACCTCTCCATACTTCACCATATTCTACAGTCAAACGTGCTTCAGTGGCCCATTCAAAATCCAGACCTCAACCTGACTGAAATGCCGTGGTGGGACCTGCGCCTACATGAATGGCTGGAAACCAATGACCTGAAGCAATGTTGCATTGAGCAAAAATTGCTCCACAATGATTTGAAAGAGCGATAAAGTCGTACAGGAAACCATTACTTCAAGTCATTGCTCCTAAAGGTGGTTTCACAAGCAACTGAACCATGAAGTAAACTTAGTTTTTCACAGGACTCTATGCAGTTGAGTCACTGTATTTAAAAAAACATATCAGAGGCAGTTAATTGGACACCTGGCTTTACAATACAGGACCCCCACTGAACAGTTTCTGTGCTGTGGTTTTAATGACTTAAGAAAACTGCCTTTAAGTGTGGCTAAAGGGCCTTTCACATGCATTTTTTTCATTTATGATATTTGTTTTTAAACACCTCACCTGAATTATTAATTTCCTGTCTCCTCTGGAGGCGCTGCCGCTTCTGGAGGCGCTGTCGTGCTCTTTTTAGGGGACAACTTCTTAAAGAAGTTTTTTAACTTCTGGCGGAATCTGTAAAACACACACACATTCAAATGTTGACCATGAGGTTTCCTGAAAACCGGTTAAGATGGTGACACAAACTCTCTGGTTCCATTACAGCTGGGGTCCAGTGCAGCATGTCAAGTGTGCGCTCACTTCCTGAAGAGTTAAAGGAGGCATAACAGCAACACTGGAAGCACATTAAGATAAATATATTTTATGGATGCATTTACAAGATGAACATGTTTTATGTCAAAACTAGTCAGCTTTGTGCAGGAGAAAAGTCCAAACTCCTTTTTACGAGAGCGCACACAGCCTGAAACAGAAAGCCAGGGTTAACAAATAATGCTGATCCTTAAAATAAAAGAGTGGCTATGTCCAGCCTGATGTGTGGCACTCTTATTTCAGCCTCATCTGTGCATAAAGGTGAGTGAACACAAGCCCTTTAAAGCACAGCACACACAAAAGAAGAAGAACAGAATGAAGAAAACAACACAGCATTAAGAAACAGAGGCACATGGTCTCACACACAGATGAATCTTTCAAAGACCTATGAAGAAATTTGGAACAGTAGCTCTCCTTATAATCCTGCGCCAGACGATGTAAACTTCTTCTTCACTGCTCCCATTAAGGGTCGCCATCCTGGTCACGCCCAGTGACAACCTCAGCATCTTCAGTAACGGTGGGCGGATCGAGACAAATATCGATAACATCGATCGGGATCAATATTTTTTGTTTGTTTTTCTCCTCTACTCATTCTTATTCTGTCAAAAGTAGACTTACCTGTGCAAATACACTCCTCACCTCTACAAGCACACTTTGCTCCACCCGCCCTCCCTCTCCTCCTCTGCTGTATGTGTGTGTGTGTGTGTGTGTGTGTGTGTGTGTGTGTGTGTGTGTAGTCAGGTGACTCAGCGGTGCTGAGTGACTGAACAGCAACAGAGACCCCTGCAGGCTGCAGTAATGTCACAGACAATGAGGAGCGTCTTGGGCGATTATAATAAGATAGATGAAAATGTTGCAAAGTGCTGTGCGTGTTTTGAAAGTTTACAGCACCGTGGAAACACTACAGATTTATTCCAACACCTGAAGAAACAGGAAACAGATTATAGCGGGCTACTAAAGGCACAGAAGTGGAACAAAATCCCGAGACCCCGAGCTCACTGAGTGAGTCATTTCTGAGAGGCCAAAAATATCCCAGCAGTTTGAACAGTGGAGAAAGTCATGTTTCAGTCCGGACTCATGTTTGATGTCCATCGTTAGTTATTTTCCATCATGTTATCGATCACTCAAGACAGATTACCTATTCAAATAATATATTCAGTCCTTTGAAGTGCGTTAAATTATTCATTATATTAGAACTGAAAAAATCTTCCTCAAACCTAGAATAAAAAATGACTGAATGTAATGACTATTTGTGTTAACTGTGAAACAGACAATATGGAATTCCTGTATTCCGGCTACATCTAGACAGGTTCATTATTTTGTTTTACTGAGATGATTCACCGGGAGCTTGGCATACTCACAGTACTTATAAGTGAAAGTATCAGTGTCGATATTGGCGATACTACTCCTATACTTACTTGGTATCAGATCAATACCAAATTTTGCAGTATTGCACACCACTAATCTTCAGTTCTGCCACCTCCACCTCCTGTCGACAATTTTTCTTTCAGAGACTTTAAGGGGTGTTGACTTACGTTTCCTTGGTTTTTCCTCTCTTTTCCAAAACTTCTGTTAACTCACTCTTCTCTGTTTCAGCGAAGCTTCCAGTGATCAGACAGATGGCCAGCATCACAGTGACCCACCACAGACCACGCATCTGTACACAGAGTGTCATAACAGAGATCAACGCTGTCATTAAAAACCACTTTTCACCGAGGCTCTGTCCAGTATCAGCCTGTGTCTACTCATTCACTGCCCATACATAGACCAAAGATTATTTCTTTCAAAATTAAGCGGTAAAGTGGGATTGAAAACTGTAACTTTACATTTAAATATGACAAAAGTCTCAACTAGTGAGGTCAGTGTATGAAAAGTTTTTTTTATGGTTTCAGACAATTTTTTTCCACTAATGGCTGACATTGTTGATGAATGATTTAAATGATTATTCTCTCCAGACATTTTTTAAAGCAATGTAGTGAACAACAGCTAGTCCCAGTAAATAATGGAAGTGAATGACTTAAATAAAAGCAGAATAAAAGCTGTTGCAGTGTAGCCTTGTTTCCCTGCTGTAGCGCACACATATATAACACATCTCAGTTATTAACTTTCTTTAAAGAGTCTCTCTTACCTTCAGTAAAAGTTGAGTTGCTGTCCTGTCAGTCTGTTGCCCACTCAGGTTGTAGGTGTTGCTGCTGCTGTGAACACAGTCAGAAGGAAGGCTTTTAAAGAGGAGAACGAGACCAAACCCCGCACAGTGGCACCAGCAGCTTATCTGAACATTCAAATGATTTCACTATAAATTTATCCAAGGATTGAGACCAAGAGAAGATGAAGCTGTTATCAGTGAAATGAGCACCAATGCTGCAGTATACCTGTGTTTATCTGTCAAAGGAATTACAACCTTCGTTCCAAGTTTCAAACTGAAATTCAAAACTGTGACTTGTACATGTAGGAAAGGTACCACATAGTGAATCTGTTAACAAAGCAAAAATGTTTTTACGGTGTTACACAGTGACTAATGCTCAAAATGGGAGTATTGATCGAATGAGGGAGTGTAAAATTTGATGCACTGTACAGCAGATGATGAGTGAAAGAGGAAACCAATTATGCTGTTACAATGATGAGTGTTCTTATTAATTATGACAAAAGTCTCCAATAATGAGGTCAGTGTATGAAAATGTTTTTCCCTGTGAGCCAAAAGCCCAGGCTGCAGACAGCTCTAAATGTTCTGTTTTATGCTGATTCAGACTTCCACTCTTCCCACTCATGGTCCTGTATGCTGCTAAGAGCAGAAGGTGGTTTATTCAGTCCCATTGCCACATGTGTATAAAACCAACCACCTACAAGTGAGATGGAGAAATTCCATCCTCCCAGATGTTCCACCATCGACTGTGGGTGGTACGATTGCAAAGTGGACGTGTTTAGGAACCACCTCAGCCACCAAGTGTTGGCATGAGGTCTCAGAGAGCTGAGGAGCAAAGTGCCCAAAAGTTGCCAACTCTCTGCTGGCTCAGTGCCTGCAGGATCCAAACCTCTGCTGACATTAACATCAGCACACATAACTGTGTGATGGTGTGATGGAGCTTCATGCTGTGGCTTTCCATGGCTGAACAGCTGTACATAAGCATTACATCAACAAGCACAACGTCAGTAGAAACATATTCTGTAGAGACGAATCATCATCTGGCAGTCTGATGGACAAGTCTGGGTTTGGAGATGTGCAGGACAGCGTTGCGCTGTTTGGTGGAGGAGGGATAAATGCTATGAGGTTGTTTCCATAGAGATGCCTGGGACCCATCTTAAAAGACATTTCAGACGTCTTACAGCTTTGTGGGAACAGTTTGGGGAAGGCCTTTTTCTGTTGCGGCATGACTGCACAAATTGAGCTCTAATAAAGAAATGGCTGGATGAATTTGTTGTGGAGGAATTTGGCTGAGAGCCCTGAACTTAACCCCATCCATCACCTTTGGGATGAGCAGTAACAGAGACTGAGAGCCAGCCAGTGGAAGCTGCTATACCTGCAGAGGAGGGGGGCAACTTCATGTTAATGTGGCCCAATACTTTTGCCCATGTGGTGTATTACTAATATGGTCATTGCAGGCACACAGCTGCTAACGCAGAAGCTCCACCCATTTGAAAGGCTTTCAGCAAGAGCTGCTATGAGATTCATTGTTAGGACCTGGAAACACTGGAGGCAGAAATCTTTAGTCCCAGTAACTGCACCACTTTCAGGTTATTTCAGAGAAAGGGTGAACGTATAATGTGAGACACTGATCTCTATAAACAGCTCTGATTGGTGTGAAGGACGGCTGCCCAGCCTAAACCAAGTGATGATCTCACATCTCGTTTCACTTGATGATCATCCCCTCCACACATTTTTAAAAAAGTAGTGAAAAACAGTTAGTCCCAGTAAATAATGGAAGTAGAAAGTGTACATTTTCAAAATTTTTAACATAAAAAAAATTCAGCCTTGTTTCCCTACTGTAGTGCACACTGGCGGCCGTGGTGCAGAGGTAGAACGGTCGACCTCTGATCGGTTGAACGCAGGTTCAATTCCCACTCTGCCGATCGATGTGTCCTTGGTCAAGACACTTAACCCCACGTTGCCTGGTTAGTGCCTTGCATGGCAGCGCTGTGAGTGTAACTGTAAAGTGCTTTGGGCCTTAGAAATAAGGTGATAAAAGTGCTATGTAAGTAGACACCATTTACATGTCGCACACCTCAGTGAAGTGTCTCTCTTACCTTCAGGAAAAAGTTGAGTTGCTGTCCTCTCAGATTGTAGGACGTGACCAAACCCCACACAGTGGCACCATCAGCTTATCTGACCATTCAAACTGTTGCACTTTGAATTTATCCAAATATTAAGAGTGAGAGAAGATAAAGGTGTTATCAGTGAAATGAGCGGCATACCTCTGTTTATCTGTCGGAGGAAGTACAACCGTCTTTTCAAGTTTCTGAGTTCCACCAAATTTAACGGCTATGTATAGATCTGCACGGGTGGGAGCCTCTGCATTTATTTAGTTCATAGTTTGGTTTTCTTGTTTCTTGTACTGGTAGGGTGGCAGGTGTGTGACACAGTGACAGACTCCTGCAGAAAGGACAGTCATTCAAAGAGAGAAACCTGCCATGAAAAATTCAGCAATAACACAGAGGTCGTGGGAGGCTGTTGCAAATGCACTGAGCTGGATGCCTCAGTGCAGGGACTCAGCAAGTGTGACAGTGTAGCATCAGCTAATTTTCATAGATAAGGAGTTAAAGGTAACAATGGATATTAAAATGTTCTACACACAATGAAAGCGATGCTTTCTGTGGAAGACAATAAAGAAGACAGAGGTAGTAAAAAGTTGTGGCAGAGAAAGATTTGACTGTGAGATACAAACTGCAGTTTACATACTAACATGTAGCACAAGGAGACTTTCATGTACAGAGTTCTGGAGCTGAGACTAAATTGCTTAATGAAATAGGTTCTCCTCTTTTAGAGAGAAACTGAAAAACAAACTGATTCAATTCAATTCAATTTTATTTATATAGCACCAATTCACAACAACAGTCACATCAAGGCGCTTCACACTGTAAGGTAAAAACCCTACAGTATCAGAGAGAAAACCCCAACAATCCGATGATCCCCTACGAGCAAGCACTGGGCAACTGAGGGAAGGAAAAACCCCCTTCTAAGAGGAAGAGACCTCCGGCAGAACCAGGCTCAGGGAGGGGCAGCCATCTGCCTCGACTGGTTGGGAGTGAGGGGAGAGAGAAGAGAGAAAGGGGAGCAAAGATAGACACAACATTTAATGGCATGACATGTCTGTCTTCTTAAGAACAAACTGGGAGCTGGTTCCACAGGAGAGGGGCCTGATAGCTGAAGGCTCTGCCTCCCATTCTACTTTTAAAAACTTTAGGAACCACAAGTAGGTCTGCACTCTGAGAGAGAAGTGCTCTGACGGGAAAATCTGTTGGGTCTGTTGGGATCAGCAGAGCCAAATAGAATCGCCACACTTTTTCATATCATCATTTTCTGTTGGTGATCCAGGAGGAAAGTCTGTGAAATTCTCTGTTGTTTGCTCGTTACACCATCAAAGATTAGGAAAAAAGGTCCTTATTGTTATTTCCTGAGTTGATTTATATAAAACAATTAATCAACCAAATTTTTTTATCAACAGGCCGAAATAACCATCTGCTTACTCGAGCTTTTGAAGTGAACACGTTTCAACATGAAGATGTCAGGATGTGTTTTCACACCGATCAAAGTCACAGCAACATAGAGCAGCAACAGAGACACAAACACACAGCTCTTCATACTCTGTGACAGTGCAGATTTGGTGTGGGCCTGCTCTGAATAATTCATTAAACTTTTCAGTAGCTGTGAAGAGGATGCTGACCACACGGCTATAGTTCATTAATATGGTACATAAACTATATTATGATAAAGTATGTTATCGGTCAGTCTGCGGCATGACTGAGCAGCTCTAATTGTAATTTGTGTGCAGTTTTTCTCAGCATGTTGTAAATCAGGATGCCTGAACCCACCAAGTCCGCGCCCAAGAAGGGCTCGAAGAAAGCCGTGACCAAGACCGCCGGCAAGGGAGGCAAGAAGAAGAGAAAGACCAGGAAGGAGAGCTACGCCATCTACGTGTACAAGGTGCTGAAGCAGGTCCACCCCGACACCGGCATCTCGTCCAAGGCCATGAGCATCATGAACTCGTTCGTCAACGACATTTTCGAGCGCATCGCCGCCGAGGCCTCTCGCCTGGCCCACTACAACAAGCGCTCCACCATCACTTCCAGGGAGATCCAGACCGCCGTGCGCCTCCTGCTGCCCGGTGAGCTGGTGGTCAACATTAAGACCACCTGCATAATATCACGTTGGTGTTAATACTGTTAATAATGTTAATAAAATAACACTCATTTAATTACTTTTAGTAAGAAGAATAATATGGAAAATGATGCTTTGAAAAGAAAGCTCATTGGCTCGATGCTCTGTTGTAGAATGACAACACAGTTTACTGTTTACTGATGCTGTTGCGTCTTATTTTAAGTAAAATTCCACGTGGATACTTTGCTATCATTAGTGATTGATAAGATGGCAGGGTGGGGGAAGTGCATTATTGTGTGGGGGCTCCAACCTGTTTCAGATTCTGAAGTGGAGCGTTGGGCAAACCATTTGAGAACCACTGAGTTAGACCCACCCTGGGTGGAGAAAAGCTGTGTCGTCTGTTGCTTCCATGTGGAGGATGCTGTTAAAGCCATGTTTACAGTGACACGAGTCCTGCTATGGTGTCCAAGTTGAGGACAAAATTGGACAATCCTTCACAGCCTCTCCATGACGTGGAGGACAGGCAGGGAGAGCGTTCAGCATCAGACTCATCCCACCACGATGTAGAACTGTTTAACTTTGGACCACCTGTGTTGCACATTCAATTCTCTGGGTAAAAGGGGTTATATAATTGACCTTCGCCTCGATGGCGGAGGTATATGTTTTTGTGTGCGTTGGTTGCATATTTGTATGCATTTGTGATCATCAAAGGCACTATGATGATCATGCTTGGTGGAGGTCTGCGCTCTATGAGTGCTTTTCTAGTTTTGTCTTTTTTTATTTTAAATATATTTAACAAAGTGTCTCTAACGCAAGCAATTACAGCTCTTTTTAGAGGGCCGGCTCATCATGTTACCTTTTATAATTCAGTCAAATTTTGTGCTCTTTTGACTCATAATAAAAGAGCACAGAAGAGCAGGTCTTTATTTTATTAACAGTAAAAAAAACAGCTGACTCCAAACTTTGCAGGGAAAACAGTGAAAATGGCACATTAAATACAGGACTCAAGTGAGTGCTTTAAAAAAAACTGAAATTACCTGTTTACAGTAAAAATGACATAAAAAGGTCAGTCATTGCAATGTGCAAAACAGCAGCATCCAACTCTTTTAAATGTCAGGTATACAACAGCTTAGTTGTACAATTTTTACATTCTGCCTTTGTGTTCAAGATTGTTAAATTGCTTCCAAATCCTACTTTTCATAAGGTTTGTTTGGAGAATTCACTCTGTACCACAGTCCTCACTCCTTTTCTGCACCCTTGCCCTGCTTGGTGGTTTGATCCTCATCTACCCTGACATGGCAGTGAATGTATTAAACACTTGCAGCTCATTCTGCCTCAGTTGTTGGGAGCCAGCTCTTTGTACAAGTTTGTTTACAACCAACACATCAATGCCTCTAATGGGCCTCAAAAAAAAAAAAGCATGAAAATAATGATTTTAGAACCAGGCTTTTTAAAAAGTTTGTCAGATATGAGAACTTCTGCTCTGTGAGAGAGGAGTGTGTGGCTCTTAAAAGAGCCTTTGTTATGGTTGCCGCAGCAGTGAGTTTGTGGTGTGTGCGTGTTTATTTCCCCTTGGCGGGCTTCTCGGTCTTCTTGGGCAGTAGCACAGCCTGGATGTTGGGCAGCACGCCGCCCTGAGCGATGGTGACTCCACCGAGCAGCTTGTTGAGCTCCTCGTCGTTGCGCACCGCCAGCTGCAGGTGACGGGGGATGATGCGGGTCTTCTTGTTGTCGCGGGCGGCGTTTCCAGCCAGCTCCAGGATCTCAGCGGTCAGATACTCGAGCACGGCCGCCAGGTAGACGGGAGCTCCGGCACCCACACGCTCCGCATAGTTTCCTTTGCGCAGCAGTCTGTGGACACGGCCCACGGGGAACTGCAGTCCCGCACGGGACGAGCGAGTCTTGGCCTTAGCTCTGGCTTTGCCGCCGGTCTTTCCGCGTCCACTCATGTTGATCTGCTTTCCTTTCACGAGTTAAAACTCCGAGAAAAAATGTGGCGGCCGGAGCCCAAACTGTCCCTTATATGTCCTCACAGAGCGGGCTGTTTCCTCACGCACCAATCACAAGCAGACTTCTCTCCGCTCTGTCTTTTGGCGCACATTTTCAACGCAATATTCTCCAATCAGCAGCCCCCACTGAGGAGGGGTCTCTCCGCTGGGCGGTCCTCAGCTCACGTGGAGCCGCTGACCAATCAGGAGCCGGAGCTCTGAAGCGGCGTCACTGCCACGGCTGCTCACACGCTTTAAGAGCTGTGGCTCTGCTGCGTTCACTGCATTTTCTTCTTTACGCAGAAGAGAGAGAAACATGGCAAGAACCAAGCAGACCGCCCGTAAATCTACCGGAGGCAAAGC
>VUQH01003730.1:30552-44829 GCA_015106775.1 Etroplus canarensis | reverse complement strand
AGTCACCAATCTGGGGGTTCGGATGGATCCTCAGTTGAGTTTCAGAAATCAAATAAAACACCTGTGCAAGATATCATTTCACCATCTGCGAAACATTTCCAAACTCCGCCCCCTTTTAAACCTTCTAGACGCAGAGAAACTCGTCCATGCCTTTATCTCCTCAAGGCTGGACTATTGTAATGGACTCTTTTTTGGTATTCCTGCCAAGGACGTTCAAAAGCTACAGCACATTCAAAATAGTGCCGCCAGAATCCTTATGAAAGTCCGGAAATTTCGAACACATCACTCCAATTCTC
Organism: Etroplus canarensis; assembly: GCA_015106775.1. Classification (NCBI taxonomy): domain Eukaryota; kingdom Metazoa; phylum Chordata; class Actinopteri; order Cichliformes; family Cichlidae; genus Etroplus; species Etroplus canarensis. Next base: position 44,533 of record VUQH01003730.1, on the reverse strand, counting down.
AAAACATTACATTGGCTCCCTGTCTCATCCCGTATTGAATACAAGATTCTTTTGCTGACCCATAGATGCATCACTGGTCGTGCACCAATCTATTTGCAGGATCTCATCACTCCACAATCATCAAACCGCACTCTCAGATCATCAGGGAGCTTTCTTCTTCAGGTCCCCTCCACGAGGCTCCGTACAATGGGGGACCGAGCCTTCTGCTCAGCTGCACCGCGACTCTGGAACTGTCTCCCTGTCCAGCTGAGAGCCACACAGAACTTGGACTTTTTTAAAGCTAATCTAAAGACTTTTTTATTTAGAAAAGCCTATTGTTGATGTTTTTAGCACTTTGTTTTTATTGTAGCACTCTGAGATTCATTTGAATGAAAAGTGCACTACAAATAAAATGTATTATTATTATTATTATTATTATTATTATTATTATTATTATTATTATTATTGATGTCCAGCTTCATCATGAACTCCTCGCAGCACCTCAGCTTTGAGCGAGTCAGAGACAACACACTGGAAGTGCTTCGCCTTGGTATTCTGATATCTTAAAATCCTATATAGCACGTCACTGCGCACAGTGAGACTCTCCCAGTGCTTCAAGCATCTTGTGACAGAGACAGACTCTTTAAACCTTTCTCCCCTGGAGGGTCTCCGACGCCTCTCTACATAGAACAGGACACGAGAGAGAGACTCATCCGCCAACTGCTTATCTTGGAGGCCTTTTTCAGTGTTAAGAAAGGTAAGGTGTCCAGGCCTGGCGGAACCAACTGAGGTAGGATCTGCAACACTTGAACAACTCTGGCTTTTGGACCAGCATCTCAATGTGTGACTGGAGCACGGCCATCCTCCATAGCAATAGACTGAACGTGACAGTGAAGTGGAGTGCAGGTGAACTGGCCATTGTCACTCACTTGAGAGGGTTTCCTGCCACTGGATGACCGGAAGGCATCCTGGACTGAAGCACTCGATACATCTTTGACCTGATTGAGAAGATCCACCTATGATTCAGTGAGCAGTCTGTGACCAACACTGTTCTTGACAAAAGGTACATGGCTCAAAGCATCAGCTGCAGTGTTTTGCTGACCAGGAACATACTTGATACCAAAGTCATAACTCGCCAATTTGGCTACCCAGCGTTGTTCACAACAGTCCAGCTTTGGCTTTGTCAGAATGTGGGTCAGCGGGTTGTTGTCAGTCCAGATGGTGAATTTGTGGCCCTTCAGCCAGTGACTGAATTTTTCACAGACTGACCATTTCAGAGCCAAAAACTCTAAACGGTGAGTTGGATAGTTCTTTTGAGACTGAGACAACGATTTGCTGGTGAAAGCAATGAGTCTAGCCCATGTTTCACCCTCTTGAACTTGAGACAACACAGCACCTATGCCATCCAGAGATGCGTCAGTCGATAGCACAAAAGGACGGTTGAAGTCAGGATGAGCCAGGACGACACTGTGAACTCATGAGGTCTTCAGGCTCCCAAAAGCTTTTTTTTGCTCTGAAGTCCAGTCAGATTAGCTTCCTGCTTGACAGTTTGTTTTTGTTCTGTTTGTCCTTCCTCTTCACACCCTTCAACAGATCAAAGAGCGGCTTGGCGATGGTAGAGTACCTGGGCGCCAAGTGTTGATAATAATTTACCATCCATATAGGCTTCTGGGATGGGGGTCACACCATCAGGCTCCATCAAGTCAGCACTGGTCATTTTGGCGATACTCTTGACTTTACTGGGATCAGTTGAAACACCATTTCCATCGACAACAGGACCCAGAAATCTCATGGACCTCCTCAGGAAGAAACACTTTTTGAGAGCCAACTTCAAATTATGACCACATAGGCTGTCCATCACCATCTCCAGGTGAACCAAGGCAGTCTCCTCATCAGGGGCAAACACCCGCAAATCGTCCAAGTAGCATAGCAGGCTCAGATAATTTTGGTCTCCAAATATGCTAGTCATCATACGCATAAAGCTGCCAGGGCTGTTGCAAAGGCCTTCCACCAGATGGTTATACTCATACAGACCCATAGGAGTGATAAAGGCTGAGTACTTTCAAATATCCTCGTGGAGCGGCATGTTGTAGAAGCCGGAGGTCAAATCCATTGTACTGAAGAGGCAGTTGCCTCCCAGCACCGCCAAACAATCCGCCTGGTGGGGAAGGGGATGAGCATCCTTCAACATCCTCTTGTTCAACCAACGAAAGTCTGTGCAGATGCGGAGGTCCCCATTTTTTCCACACAAGAACCAGCGGTGATGCAAATTCACTGGTCGATTTTCTGATGATCTCTTTTTCCTCCATTTCACTCAGCACTTGCCGCAGCTTTTGGTACTGGCCAGGGGGCACTCTCTTGTATGGGATTCTGAATGGTTTGTTGTCTGTCAGGTTTATGCGATTTACAAAGCCTCTCCACAGTCAAGTTGGTGGCGTGAGAAGACATCTTCATACTGCAGAACAAGGTCAGTCAATCTCCTCTTACAGCCCTCTAACGCCTCACATGACTCACTGTCGACATTACTGAGCCCAACTGACCTAAGCTTCTTTAGCAGAGACTGCATCAACAGAAGATGGCACAGCAACATCCATGTCCTCAAATGCTACACTGGAGTAGACGTCAGCCAGCTTTGCATTGAGTCCTCACCAGCACAGGCTTGTTCGATGTATTGATGAGCTTTAGAGGGACCCACCTTTCTCCCCAGAGCGGAGTCACAACCTTTGCCACCAAAACACCTCTGGGAGCTGAGCGGGATGATGTGGGCTCTGTCATAATGGTGCTGCCCGGGGAAATGGCTATGATTTCTGGCAATTTTCCCCAAATGAGATACTCATGGCCAGGCTCAAGGCAGATGACTGAGTTACACCTGACTGTGCCAACTTTGTCAGGAGCATTTTCACCTTTCCAGGGGCTCAGACCAGACAGCATGGACAGGAAACGTTCAACTTCAGGGTCTTTGGCTGGGCAGGGTCTGGACAAAGTCTTTCAATATGACTCACATAGCTTAGACTGACGCAGGATGTGTTTTCTGACATTAGTCTCGAGACTGAAGAAGTCACTTGGATGAGTGATGAAACGTTTCTAGCACGGAAAACTTTACATCCAGATGAACAGAATCAACTTTTGAGGTTTTACTACCTGGATGATTGAGCATGCATTAGGACGATATGACATTAGTCCCCAATATCAACTCATCATACTGCCCTGAAACGACAAGTGTGGGCACCATTATTTAGCAGTCATACACTTCCATCTCCACGTCAAAAGCACACTTTGGTTTAACATGAAGTCCAACAATAACTACATTCACATCAACCTTGTTACTGTCAGTTATCACTCCAGCCTCTCTTAGTTTGGTCTCAGCTGTCTCATTGATGCTGCAGGCCATAGAACCACTGTCCAACATACCTCCAATCATCACTGTCCCACTCATCACCACAGGTGTGTAGAAAAGACTGTCACTACTGCCAACCCTGTGTCATCACATGAGTTTTTCACAGCCATATAGATTGTCTCAGAATCAGACATGTCATCAGTTCGGGAATTAATGGTGCGACCTGTACTGTCTCCCTCTGAATACAGGTCCGTTAGTTTCCCTCAGGCAGAGACTGGGACGAGGCATTAGCAGGACAGTTCAGTCTGGTGTGTCCAGGGGTGAAGCAGGCAAAACACAGTCTCTCAGACATGCAGTGTGAAATTGTGGTGTGGCTCAGGTCACTACAGACTTTACAATTAGACTCTCTGTAACGCTTGTCATGAGGGGATCGCTGGAACCTCATACCTCGAGTAGGACAGTATGTATTTCGCTGCTGCATTTTATCCATCATCTCCTGAAACATGTCCACCACAGGAGCGAGAAGCCTCTCCTCTGACTGTTGGAAATTTTGCGCCACAGCTGGTACTGGAGCGTGGCCCAGGGCATGCTGAGACCCATTTTGAACTTGGGCAGATGCTGGAGAGGGACAAGGAGCATGACACACGTGATGCTGGGCTTGGACAGAGAAAGGCGAAGGACTCTGAGTACATCGCTGTTCAGATGCCACCAGGTCTGATGGGGATGGACCAGGCTGCCCAGAGGCTATGGTGGTGGTGTGAATTTTTAGCTGTGCAGCACTTGTGGTCCTGCCACTAGCCCTCAACTCTCTCTGATAATCATCAATCCTCAGCTGAACGTCATGTGAAGCCCACTCGCAAATTGGCTTACACTTCAGGATGCAGGATAGCTCTGGGTCAGGGCAATGTTTGACATACATGAGAGCCACTTCATTGTTCATATTCTCTATCCGCTTCCCTTGTCTGTGCAGGCCCTCAAGAGCCAAGTCTGCTGCATTGTTCAACCTTATCCAGTAGTCAACTGGGTTCTCTCTGTGTTTGGGCAGAGTAGCATAGAAGTCTGCGAGGGGGAGACACGAGGGGGTGTCACTGAAATAGTGAAGAACAACACTGTATATCAGTTCAGGCTCTCGTTTAACATCAAGTGCAGGATCACTCTTCAAGGCAATCTTCACAACATCTCTGGCCTTGCCCATCAAATGGCTCATAATTTCCTTTGCTTGGTCACACACTGAGATTTCTTGCTGACATTAGCTTTTTGACAATGGATTCACCAATCTGAGAGCCTAACCGCCCTCCCATGTCTGTGAGCTGGTGGATGGCATCAACATCACTAGCAGGAGTGGAAGTGTGGGGACCCTGTCTCGTGGATCCACTAATGGGAGTACAACTTGGGCTCTGACCTAACCCTGTATCCGTACGACCATCATGCATGTACTTTTAATATCCCACACCTCTACTGTCAGCAATATCACTGAGCCAAACACCCCTACCTTTAGGCAATATAGGACTAGTGAACTCATTCATTGACATTTTAGTAGCCATTCTTAACTATCAACGGTACCTTGTGTTGTGTATAATTTTACCAAAGAAGTGGAGCAGAAAAGCGGATAATATGAACAAAAAAAAAGAAATTCACATATAACGTCAACTGAGAGTTATCAACTCACTGGGAATACATAGCCTGAAACAAAATGCCCCAAATTATAGTTTTACATAAATCTGACCGCACAATAATCTTGAAATGTAGATGAGGATGGCAGCACAGCATCCACGCCGATAAGCATCAAGCTGAGCTGAAGATCCGATGGGTCACGACACCAATGTAACAGTCACAGCACCTATGTAACGGTTGTGAATGGGGCATAGACAAAACACGGCTCACAGGGACTGTTTTCTTGTATTTAGTTTCTGTAAAGATAATAAACTTATTTTCTTTGTCTTCTGGATCCTTCTGGACCTTTCTGCACCTCTGCTCCCTCAGCAGGTATACAAACACTGTGTGTTTTACAAAAATTTCGCCATAAAAATTTACCGGAAATATTTACTTACAATAGTTTTTTTTCTTCCTTATCAATAAATTTCATTATAACTTTGAATAACACTTAATTCAGTGGAAAGTAATAACATTTATCAAATAAAACCATACCTGCAGAAGACAATAAACAGTTATTTTTTTGTCTTCTGGACCCTTCTGTACCCTTCTGTACCCTTCTGCACCTCTGCTCCTAAACATTAAGTAAATAGAGTTTATACTGGGAAAATGGATGGTAAATCATAGTAATTTCTGCAGCGGCACATTGATCACATGACACAGGCAGTCCATAGTAGAACAAATGACGTGGAAATCGTCAACTTAATGTGTCTATTAAACTTATTTTAGCAGTAAAAACAGACACAAAATAGCCAAGCAATGATATCACTGTTAACATAAAATAATATACACCAAAACTTATAACATTACCGACTAATTTTTCAGAGAAAACCATAATTTTATGCAGCAGTACTTTCCCACACAACTTACCTGCAGCAGGTACATAAAGACTATGAGGCGGAAGAGAGACCGGAGGAACTACAGGAAGCCCGGAGTTACAGAAAGGGCAATGGCCAACAACAACTTTCCATGAGAACCACTAGCAGTAAATAAAAATGACTCGTAGAGATAAAATTTCACACTCAAAATAATCATTAAATCACAAATAAAATACAAATAATGTAAACAAAAACAAAGTGCTTTTTAACTCTGTTACACTAGCAAACCAATACAACCAATACAACAATACACCTACAATTTGCAAGTGAATGAGTAAAATATGTGTGATAATAAAGCATGTGTAGATTATAATATAAATTTAGAGCACTATACAAGTAACAACAGGAAGTGTGACCAACAGGGATCAGTTGACCCCTTGGTGATGCAAGCCCAACTGCTTTTATCAATGTAAATGATCTGAGTGCTTCCTCCACCAGTAGTATATATCCATGACCCTATTTTAATAGATGCAACAACAGTCCACCTTGATGTTTGTTTCTGATCACAGTAATGTTTTCAGGTTTGCAGGGTAAAAATTAAGCCTCATATTGTCTTGAAATAAGCACACGGTAGATTCCTGTTGTTTCAACCTGATTATAGTGTTTACAAGAGTGTTGTGTCTGGTCTTGGTGTGCATGTCCACAGCTTAAGAAATTCAGTTAGATTACGGATAGAAAGATAAAGCAAACCAGTGTATTTTATTGCAACCCCAGACCTCGAGTTATTGAAGTATTTAAGTTAAAAATAAGTCCATGAATTCTGGTAAATTGATGCTGTTTAGAAATTTAACATGGTGAGCTAACACATAATTCCTCCAAATAAAGAAATCTGTGTTGTGTTTGTTAGGATAGAGTTTGATAAACACAATTCCAGTTGGACTGGCATGAGAGCAGACCTGCTTTAAGGTTTGTTCATACAGTGGAAAAACCATGCAGCATCTGTCTTCAAATTAATATGCAAATGAGCTTTGGTACTACTCGAGCATGTGTTGCCATTGCAGAAAACAAAATTGGCTCTGTTTCAATGATGTCAAAAACTTGACTTTCACACTGCAACGTGTTTTAAAACCAGAACTGAGAAAAAAAAATATGAATGAGTGTCAAAAATCAAATATGACATGTGTTTGCTGCAATTCTTGAATATACAGAGATTGGTGTCAAGATTTGTGTTTTGTTTATACAGATGACAAAATACACAAATAATGTAATGCAGCACAAAGTACAAATATGCAGAAGAAAGAGAACTCCAGGGGGACTTATATCAATATCTCACTACATAATCAAGGTGGCAAACAATGACAAAGAGAACATTAAGACATCAACAAGGAGAAGAATAGGGAGAAATGATAAAATATATAAATAAGAGAAAATAAACAGAATGTAGACGGAAATGTAGATGGACACATTTATGTTTGTTTCAAGTGTAAAGAGACTAGTTTTTATGTCACACAAAAAACTTTTTTCTTTAAATTGTTCACTGCAGGTAAGCATGTACAGACATGAAACTTGGCATTTTACCATCAATCACTGCAGATGGAACCACTGATCCATTAACATTACAACAATGCTCCACATAGAGTAGGACTATTGAACTAATTCAAATGGTGTCCACAAGGGATAAACAAGCGGAAAACATGTGATTTTGATGCTTCAAAACTGATGCGGAATCTCTCTTAGGTTTTGTGACCTAAGTGTTTAGCTATGACTTGAGAAAGAGATGCAGGTGATAGAAGTGTGGAGCTACATAACCTAAATGAGATGCAGTCATCAGGGAAACAATCACAAAGTCAAATTTCACTGTACTACAGTAATTCAAAGGCTGCAGTTATCAAGGGCAACAAATTTGCATGTATGCTATTATCAGCAGCATTTATAGGGTCAAGCATATGGGTTTGTACTGAATGTTTTAAGCACTCAACTTATATCCCAGACAAAAGCTGGGAGATATTATGGTTTTGATCTGGTCACACCAATCACCATAGAGATTTGCAATGTTACTGCAATATCCCATTACTGATTCTGAGGAGTGCGGTGGCGTGGTGGTTAGCACTGCTGCCACACAGCAAGAGGGTCTGGGCTCAAATCTGACAGTTGGCTAGGTAAGGCCCTTCTGTGTGGAGTTTGCATATTCTCTTCTTGCTTGTATGGGTTCTCTCTGGGTGGTCCGGCTTCCTCCCACAGTCCAAAGACAAGCAAAGGGGCTGGGTTAATTGGCAATTCTAAATTGACCACACAGTAGGTGTGAATGGTTGTTTGTCTCTCTGTGTTGGTTCTGCGACAGATTGGTGGCCTGTCCAGGGTGTACCCTGTCTTTCACCCTATGACAGCTGGGATAGGCTCCAGTGCCCCCCGTGACCCTGAATTTGAAAGATGATTGATTTTGAGGAGCTTCATCAAACCTGTTGGGTATATACCCCTAGAGGGTAATTATTTCTTGTTTAATTTCAGCTCTCTGGCCCAAATGTGAATGGTACTTCTGGATCTTACAGGGAAAAACATGTTAAAATTGGCATAATTTTTGCTGTGAGACAAATATACCTTTGGTGTTTACTTTTATACTTGCCAAGTAGTAAACAAAGCCCAAGTCCACATACAGACACAGAAATAAAATGAATCTGGATCTAATCCAGAATTAAATCTGGATTTTGCCCCAAATTTCGTGTTTGCTTTCCAGCGTTTAATGCACTAAGAGCAATGTGCATTGATCATGGAGGAAAAAAATCAGACCTCTTATGGACATTAGCTTGTTTCTCAAGTTCACCCTTGTCTGATTCAGATCTGACCCACAATTTGAGATAGATTACAACAGTGTACTTTATCTCCAAAACCACTGATTTTACAGCAGTATTTAGGCAAATTTAGGCCTACGGTACCAAGTAGTGAACAAAGCCTAATCATGATGAGAATTCAGACCACTTAGGCACATCAGTTTCTTTCTTAAGGTCATCCAGATCCCTCATGAAGAACTATTCGGCTTTTGGATGGAATGTACTGTATGATTGGTAAGAGGGTAGGGGAGGTGGAGAACAGGCAGGCCTTCATAATGGGTTCCCATTCGTGTTATCCCACAAAGGCATTGCCCTGGTCAGAGAAATATTAATTGTCTTTCAAAGGAGAAAGGCGTCACGTCTAGTTACACACAGCTATGGTATGTCCTAAGGGGAGATCATATCAGTCAGTAAATATCCACAGATACTGCTTTAAACAATGGAGTTTGTATCCCTATTCAAAACTGACATGCTAAATTTTGTAGTCATTAGTGGGATTGTTAACAATTATACAAGCTGGGTAGTCAACAGGAATATCTTTAGAATGAGATGTTACGACAACTTATTTCAGACACAGCACACCAGTGCAGGGTGACAGTATGTATCAAACACATAAAACTACCACTTACATTTTTCTTTAGTTTATGTCTGGCCAGCATGATCAGTAATTAGCTTTTTGAAAATGTACTGCAGATGACCAGATTAAAAAAACCAAAGCTGCAGCACAAATGAAAAATATTTACATGCTGCCAATGGCTGACACTGTGCAATATCATAAAAATTACAGTGTTACTTTACTTGGCTAGATGTCAGCTGGACTGAAACAGCAACATAACCCATATCAAAGTGAGCAACATCACTGCATTTGAATTCAAAACCATAAAACCAATGTATTTTGCTTTTTTATTGACAACACTGAGTGTTTTTTGAGGGAGTCTATTGAGAAACTATGCAAGCAAAGATAAACAGTGAAAAGGGCCATTAAATGGTAAGAGAATGGATTTTTCTTTGAACAAGCATTCATTATTATAACAAGGCAACCCTTACATTTGATACAGAGGTGAGGAAGGAAATGCATTTTCTATTGTTTCCTTACACTGTGATGAATGTACTCAAGAGCCCATCATTTCATTTCAGCACAATAGTCTTCCAACACTTGCAGAATGAAAACTCATATCATATCACACACATACTGCAATACTTGTTTATAAATGTTTTCTATGTGATTGTGGAATTGATCTTTGTGCACATGGTCATTTTCATTGTTGTTTTACAATGAAGAAATAAAACTCTGTGCTCAGTGGGTGAGCTACTTCACATTTTCTTCACTTTCTCTCATCTTCACAGCAGGAGCAGCAAAGAGAACAAGTGGGTACATGCATTCATTTCAGTCATATTAATGCATATTAGAACATTTGGTTGACTGTGAACTCTACACAGTTACCATGCAAATGCAGATTTGCATTGGTTAGTATTTTAATTTCAGTGTGAATATGTACAAAACAAGCAAACTATCAGTGCACATGCACTCCTATCCACTGTATGAGCCATAATACTGTTTCTAGAATTACACTGTGCTGCTACACAGCCTGTACCTGTCACAATGCCTTATACTGGAAAAAAATGTGTCTGCTCTTTTGTCACTGAAGCAGTGTGACATTAATTTGGTTTAAACATAATTTACCAAACCAGTCTCTTTAGTAGGGCATTAAAAACTAATGTTTTCAAGTTTTTGCCTTAAATTTTGTTTTACTCCTTTTATTTGTTGTTTCTCTGTTTTATTAGGTAAAAAACACAGGCATGGTTTGTGTTAATATACACCCATTTATGAGTGTTACCTTTCTCATTAAAATACTACCCTGAAGAGCACCCATTAAATTAAAATGTGATACTAAGGCGTCCCCACAAAGCTTCCATGTCATAAATTGAGAGTGAGACCAGGCTCAAGTTGCAGACTTTAGTAGAACTATTTTATGAACAAATTCTCAAAGATTTTCATAATCATCTTTATATATGGTTTCTTAAATCTCTGTTTCACAGCATGGAAAAGCGAAGTGAATGCATCAAGCTGACCCCATTATCACCTTATATTTTCAGCAATGTGGAAAAGTTTAATGGAAGACAGGGAAGCTGAGTTTTTACAGATGCTATCTTTTTTATCTAGCTTTCTAAAGAGAGTTTGACCTTTTACACCTTAGTGTCATTCATACTGCCAGTGCAAAACCGCAGAATGTAATCTAATCACAGGAAGTCATTCCTGGTTTTCAATTCCACTTCCATTTTTTTAGATTTCACCTCAAAGTTTTATCACCTTACCTTTGTACAAAATATTGGGGTCAGGTAAACACCTCACTATTATTTCTGACTTGACATTTTTGAAGTGCATATATTGAAGTTAGGCTTTATAACCCTAAGTCTGTTCCACATACTGGCAATGTTGAATAAAGTCAACAAAGTGTGAAAAGCTTGCATTTGTGTCAGTATTGATTTTAGTGATTTGAAGTGAGTTTCTTGGTTTTTTACCTCAAGCAAGTAGTTGACCTCAGCAGCTCCCTTTATATTATTAAACTCTGACAATATCACACAAGCCTCTATCAAGAGAACACTATGGACATTTCAGTTTTACTGTACAAGTTAGGTGTATTTTATTTCCCAAACTTGAATTACAAACAGCATGTGCCAATAAAAATGAAAACACAAGAGATGAAGCTGCAGAACCCGAGACATGTTTATTTTAACACCGGACAGACATATAGTGTATGCACTGCATGTATATGCAGCGGTATAAATTTATTGCAATTCAAAGTATAAGCGTAATCCTAAATTTGCCTTTATGTTCAGCTTTTATTGATGTTTTCAGAAATGTGTAAACTTAGATATTTAGTTTTATTTATATTTATGATGTAATAGTTAAAGTTGGTGTTTAGATCATATTGAGATACTGGGCCACCTACAGAGTACACCTACAGAAGCTTTTATAGCATCACATTCTATATCCACAGGCATTACTATGGAGTTGGTCCCTCCTTTGCAGTTATAACAGCTTCCATTCCTCTGGGAAGGCTTTCTACAAAATTTTGGAGTGTGTCTGTGGGAATTTTTGCCCATTCATCCAGAAGAGCATTTTTGAGGTCAGACACTGATGTTGGACAAGAGGGCTTAGCTCACAGTCTCTGTTCTATTTTGTCAACTCATCTAAACAGGTTTTTTTGGCCTTTGCTTTGTGCACTGGGGCACAATCATACTTGAAAAGAAAAGGGCCTTCTCCAAACTATTCCCACAAAGTTAGAAGCATAGAGTAGTACAAAATGTATTGGTAAGCTAAAGCATTAAGATTTCCCTTAAATGCAACTAAAAGTTCCATGCCAACCCCAGAAAACCAGTGCCATAGCATTATCTCTCTTCCACCAACTTTTTATAGCTGGCACGGTGCAGTCAGATAGAAACTGCTAACTTGGCATTTGCCAAACCCAGACTAATCTGTCAGACTTCTACATAGAGAAGTGTGATTTGTCACTCCACAGAACACGTTTCCACTGCTTCAGAGTCCAGTGGCGCCTTTAAACAACTCCATCTGATGCTTGGCATTGTGATTGGTAATGTAAGGCTTGCATGCAGCTGCTCAGCAATAGAAATCCATGCCACGAAGCTCCTGGTGCACAGTTTTTGTGCAGATGTTAATGCCAGAGGAGGTTTGAAACTCTGCAGCTACTAAGTCAGCAAAGCGTCAACGACCCCTCTGTAGTGCTACGTGGTCTATCAGAGTTGGAGTGGTTCCTAAATGCTTCCACTTTGCAATGATCCCACTTACAGTTGACACGCCTATATACAAGGGAAGAAATGTAAATATCTGACTTGTTGCAATTGTGGCATCTTATTACAGCTCCAGATTCAGTCAGTTCTTTAGAACAACCCATTCTTTCACAAATGTTTGTAAAGGCAGACTGCATGGCTAGGTGCTTCATTTTATACACCTGTGGCAATGGGACTTAATGAAACACCTGAATACAGTGAATAAGAGGTATGGCCCAATACATTTGTCCATATAGCACATGTTTCTTGTTGTTGTTCTTGTTGTGTTTGTTTACATATGGTTGACCTAGACTCATACTCTCATCTATGACCATGAATGACTAAGATCAAGGGCTGAGGGCTGTAAAGTGCAGCTGGTGCTTATCTGACCCTGAACCTGAGCCTCCTGGATGCCTACTATGGGGGGAGGTGGTAGGTGGGAGGAGACCCTAGAGCAGACCCAGGGCATGCTGGAGAGATTTGTTGCTGGCTTGGGAACACCTCAGGGCTCCCCCAAAAGAGCAGGAGGAGGTAGCTTGGGAGAGGGAGGTGGGCATCTCTGCTGCCCTCATAACCTGGACCCATATCAGCAATAGAAAATTGATGTATAACGGAGATGACAAATAAACTTAAATCATAAGAGTTGTACTGGAAACAGCATAAATCTCAAAATAAATCTTACAGAAATCTGGATATATCATAATTAATTTAGAAGAGGAATCATATATTCTTTTCATGATTTAGGGAGATTTATCCTATCTCCATTATTTAGAAATCTTGGAATAGTTTTCTCATATACAGCTGTTACTGTAGAAGGTGTTCATTAAAGAAATGAATAAATAAAACATCTTCTTATCCAATTCAGGGTCGCGGGGGGTGCTGGAGCCCATCCCAGCTGTCATAGGGCATAAGGCAGGGTACACCCTTGGACAGGTTGCCAGTCTGTCGCAGAGCCAACACAGAGAGACAAACAACCATTCACGCTCACATTCACACCTATGGTCAATTTAGAATCGCCAATTACCCTAACCCCCTATGCATGTCTTTGGACTGTGGGAGGAAGCCGGAGGACCCGGAGAGAACCCACTAAAACACACATCACTATCTCAGTTCAACTCATCACTGCATGAATTACAGGGCTAACACAGAGAGACACCCATTCACACCAACAGTCAAATTAGAATTGCCATTGAACCTAATCCTGCATATCTTTTGACTGCGGGAGGAAGCCGGAGTACACGGAAAGAACCCACACAAGCGCAGAGACCTTGATATTAGCTCTGTTGTAACATTTGTTTACACAAGAGCATCATCAACATTTTAGCTAACATGATGCCAGAATGAGCAGCAGGTTTTCACTACCATTGAAAGACTTGGGCACAGTGCCTAAGCATTTGTTCACAGCTCCCAAGAACAGAAAAAAAAACAATTTTATTTACATTATTATTATTAATGTAGAATATGTGTATTTCTTTAATATTCTTATTCATTTTTTTCTTTTTTTTCCTTTTTTTTTTTTTTTTTTTTTTTTTTATTTTTTTTTTTTTTTTTTTTTTTTTTTTTTATTTTTAATT
>VUQH01003730.1:13010-30532 GCA_015106775.1 Etroplus canarensis | reverse complement strand
TTTTACAAAAGGTCATTCCTTTGTAATAGTGTTCACTTGAATTACCATAGTTTATTAAAATATCAGTTGCAGGAAATATCTTTTATCAAAATTATTTCTCAGATAATATAAGGTCCAAATAAGTAGTAATCTTGACAGAGCTAATTTTTTCCTCAAAATGTTCAAAGATTGAGGACAGGGGAAGCGAAGTAGCATTTTTGTGCTGCAGTTGGTGTTTAGTGCTGTGCAGAATCTCCCAAGCCACTAATGCACCTACTGATTGAGGATCATAGTGGACTTGACTGGTCTAGGCTGTTCACCATGAATGACGGAACTAGTTCCCAAAGATGTAACAAGGGTGTTTGAAACTTTTTAACATACTGGTGGTCTTTCAAAGTAGCAAAGAGCTAAAAAAAACAAACAAAAAACATGCATTAATTTCATCTAATATAATAAAAATAAAGATGAAAATAATATCACTGCGACTGTCACAACTTGACAGAAACATCTCATTAGGATCAAACAACACTTCATCTAAAAGACATTGCATTTATACCCTGCTTCCAAACAGATGTATATGCCAAGAAATGACACAGTATGTCCCATTTTTACGCAGGAAAGGATTTATTCTGTGTCAGACTGGTAATGGAGATGATTCTGTGTTTGATGTTCATGTACAATACACATCAAAGATGCTTGCTTTTCAATTTCTAGTAAATCAAAACTGTGTCAGTCAAACACACGTGGCTTATATCCATTTAAAGAAAGTATTTAACCACTCAGCCTTTACTACTCATTGTTTAATATTGGTATCCAACACTACTGAGCCAGAACAATTATTGTGCAGGACCTTCATGAAGTCTAGATCAATATCAGAATCAGAAACAGAATACTTTATTAATCCCAGGGGGGAAATTGTATTGTGTTACAGACACCCAGTTAGATTATAAATAAATATAAATTGGAAAGGCAGTATATATGAATTTGAGAGGTAAGAAATTTATGATTAAACTAAATAAACAATAAATATGTGTATGAATTGTAATATGTAACATAAACTCTAACCTCAAACACTGTAGGATATGTTTATTCTCAACATCTAGAACTACGTTGTAGATGGTGGCCACATACTGACCACTGTTAACTTGTAGCCTTACTGGTATTGAACTAGTGGTGACCTTGACAATGACACTATTTTCTTCACTAGACAGCCTACCAATATTCTGCTTAGTTCAGTTAAGTGGAACAAATCAGTGATAGCTGCAGGTTCCTAGAACTGTCTTTCTGGATTCAAAGCATTCCCTCACCCTGCCTGCCATGCCCTGTTGGCATAAACATCACTGGCCATGGGGTGAGGATGCAATTGTTGTTGATATGATGCAAACTGGCTCTGATTGTAAGATCGTTATTTTAGTTTCAACAAAAAAGTTTAGTCCAATATTTTGTTTTGTCACATAAATCCTTTGTTAAAACACCAGTTTTATAGGTATCCAGAACCATGATGATTTGGGTTGGGTATTAACTCTTAAAATTATGCTCCAATCTGGACTGATTTTATAGCACCAGCTAATCTGTTAATTCAATTCAATTCAGTTTAATTCAATTTTATTTATATAGCGCCAATTCACAACAAAAGTCGCTTCAAATTGCCTTAAATGCTCAGAACAGTTGAGAAATTGATAATCAAGACTGGGCATGTTCCTAATGACATTAGCAAAATGCAACCACACCTTGGCACATATTATATACATGTGTAGTGGTCAGTAACTCAGCATTATCATGGTTTAATTCTTTGAGTAAAAATATTCAACATTTGACAAATGTTAACAAATCACTACATTCAAAAATGATTAACCCAGAAGGAATCCTGGATAGAAGATAAGCCTGGTATGAAAATATAAGTAAAAAGTAGACTTTTTAGATGCCATAAATTGTTTTGACCAGCTACTTATCCCACATGGCATTATGACCCTTTAAAGTTTACTTAAAGGGTTTTTTTTCCAAGTTTTCTCTGTTGAATTATTAGAAAACAAATGAAACTTCCAGGGTACTACTAGCTGTTTCTGTTACTCTATATCATAGACATTTAACTAGTGGAAATTTGCTATTTAAACTACAATATATTCAGTGAAATGTATACTTTAAGTTGCTGAAAGAAAAACAAATCCTCCTGAAAAAAATTATAAATTAAATGTTTTTTAGCCCTAAAAATGTGGACATATCCTGTACCTATGAAGTCAAAAGTCATCAAAAGTGCTGAAAAAAATTTGGTGACTTAAAAATTGCCAAATTTCAACCCACCCCTATGTTTTGCAAGGGCCTTTCACTCCGACAATTTTCAAAGTTTAGAGGTAAAATTTTGCTTGCTTCACTTGATATACTGATTCAAAACATTCAGCTGATTATGAGTGGGTCAGGTGGGAACTTTTCTCATATTTTATATGGAATGACCCATAAAAACAAGTAATAATTATTGCACGCGAGCTTGAAAGCTTCACAGCATACTCTAATACAAATAAAGCAGCCCATTTTCATTATCTCACTACATACCCAATCAATGTTTCCTTTCAGTGGTTTAGCACATCTCAGAGGTTCTAGAAAATGGTCTGTATTGTCTCTCTACTGTCAGTGAGAGAGAAAAGTGTTGGCTAGTAAACAAAAAGAAGGGAAGCTGTTGCCAGGCATGTTTCATAAATTAATGATTATGTGCAAGGGAATTTGACAAGCGTATAATGGGAGCTGGTATAGGATCATGTTCAAAGGACTGCTAATTGTCTTTATTTATGACAGCCGGTGATCTCTGGGATGAATTAATGCATTTGCTACACTTTTGTGATGAGCCTTTGAAATCAGCCATCAATCCTCTAGCTATCTCTCACAGCTGTCTATGGACAGAAAGGGTCTATTGAAATGTTAGGAAGGGTTCCTCTATTCAGTTGCAAGATGGCAAAGTATTTACAAAAAATAACCTGATTGGTTTGTTTATTTAAGTGAAAACAACATGCAAAGGTTTCAGTACAGCTAGAGCCCTGAATTCACATTTTCTGAATTAATTTAAGGTAGAAAGCAAAGTATAGAAGTATTCATTTTCCCCTTGTGTTCAGAGATGAAATTGTTTGTGCTATGATCGTCCTTGTTATTTACATGTTATTCTGTTTATATAATTATTGCTTGTTCTTTATACATTTGTTCATCTGGAAATAATTAGCTGCTGCAGAAAATGGGCAGTAAAACCTGTAATTTGTGCATATTAAATTGACACAGTAAAACCAACAGCTCTGTTGCCATTTCAGCAGATGAGAGACCTATCAGTGGGTGACTAAAATCTGAGACTTGGATCTGCTGACTTTTTTAATTTTCTAAATTTTCTAAAACACAAATATATCTCTCTTACACAGCTCACTATAAACCATAGAGATGTTCCTGTGGCATCATTCCTAAAATGTCCTACTTGTTGGAATAAAGCCAAGTGAATACTTAGCCAAAAATCAAGTGCACTATAGCACGCATGTATAATGGAACCATACCAACTGTAGTGGCTACCAAAGTACAACCACACCAAAAGCATATTCTAACTCAATTACAAATGAGAAAGCTCTGTGACGGTGACCTGCTACGATGGCCTCAGGATAGCTACCAGCTCAGGCAGAGCAGGTGATGGCAGGTCCAACACAATCAGACATGCTCAAATACAACACATCCTCATCATATCATGTCACCCCAATAACTGCCAAGGGGCACTGCAGTGCTCCACTACCCACCTCCCAGAAGAGGCTACAGATTAGTTTCTATTTATATGTAGGGTCTTACAGCAGCCCAATGATCATATATAAATTAAAGGCAAGCCCAAGCCTAGCCTTTTTTCTTTTTCTTTTAGAAGAAATCCTGGTGTTCATTTTTATTTGACCAGTGTGGTTTTGTTTATTTTTATGTTATCATTCCTCTTTGTCTGTTTGTCTTTCTCTTTGTCTTTTTGTCAGCAAGATATTACAAAAAAAATTAAGCCAAAATTTTAACAAAACAAGTGGAGCATGAGCAAAGAAAAAAGTCAATCCATTTTTGGTGCTCATTTGGATTTTTACTTTCTTTAAAATTGCTACATTGCTTGGGGTGTGCTCCCAAAGTGTCTTTCCAGTTGTATTTGTAATGTTGCAAATCAAGCTGCTGCTATTTTTCCGGACCTTGTAAGATTTTTGTGCTTTATGTGTTTTCCAAAAGCTTTTTGGCAGCAGTATTCCATTTCCAAATTTTCATCTAGTTAAACACAAAAACTATTTTCTTGTTTGATTGGGCTTGGGGTTGAAGTCATAGCCAATTTTCTCTGCCAGCAACACACCTGACCCTGACCCTGACACCAGACAAATGGCTCATTTGGCAAACAGTTGGGCTGTATTATCTAATGCTTTCATTACCATCTAAAACTCATGTAATTACACTCAGTGGGCTTTTCTTTGTAATGATGCACTGAAACTCACCAACAACTCACAGCTAATTAAGAGCTATGTGCAGAAGGTCATCTGCTCTTCCAAACAGAATGACCAGGTGAAACCATCTACCCCACTGTAATCCAAATTTAACTTCAGTCAGGCGCATGTAGATGGAAGGGAGGAGAATTTTTACACCTCGACATGCTGAGAGACAGATGGTGCAATGCTGGTGCAACTCAGTATTGAGAAGGTATTCCTAATATTTTCAGCCGCTGGGCCTGTCAAAGGGGAG
Source organism: Etroplus canarensis (assembly GCA_015106775.1). Taxonomy (NCBI): domain Eukaryota; kingdom Metazoa; phylum Chordata; class Actinopteri; order Cichliformes; family Cichlidae; genus Etroplus; species Etroplus canarensis. Next base: position 25,834 of record VUQH01003730.1, on the reverse strand, counting down.
CAACTAATCAAGAAGAAGGTTGTGTGAAATCAGCTTTGCAGACAAAGTCTGAATTTAATGGTGTATAAAATTCAGTGAAGCAAACGCATAAGCATGTGCACAACTTCACATAAAAGTTTCTCACAGGTCAGATGCTCGTCTTAGTTTGTAATGAACACAATGCATCATTGAGTCACTGTGCTTTATATAAAATTACCCTGCATATAAATAGGCTGGATCACTGTGATGACTTAACCTGTTATTTACATTAGAAAGATACTGATGGATTAATTTTCTTAACACAGAGGTTGGAGTTTTGTTCAGTTTGGAACTCCACTGACAGGCAGCTGTTACCATTATGATTAAGTCTGGCCAAATAGAAAAACTGACAACATGAACACATCTGTAAGGCTACGCTACCATTTCAGACAATTTTGATTTTTTGCTGAGATCTGATTTTTTTGCGTGGTCGTTCACAATATTATTTACATGCGACAGCTATCAGACTCCAGTGTGAACGGTCTCTGGCCCTGAAGTGACGCACGTGCGCAGAAGAAAGCGTACACTGTGTCAAGGGAAGTAAATATGGATGCTACACTTTATTTCCAGTGACTAGCTCCATCAACGCTGTCTGTCATGCTTGTTTTGTGCATTGTTGACATTTGATCTTGCTGCGTCTCACCTCCTCCAGCGCAGAATTACGGCGTTTGTCTCGTTTCAGTGACGGAAAAGTCGGATGAAATACACATGACCATTCATACTGAGGTTGCTTTGAAAGACACCAGATATGTACAGTATCTGATTTAGAACCACATATGTAAGTGGTCTGAATCAAATTTGAAAAAACTTCAGGACAAGAGTTGACAATTCTCAATTTCTCCAGTTAATTTTGGCCCTGTCAATAAAACATGCCAACATTTCATCCTTGTGGTCTTCATCTGAGCAAACTGGAAGCCTTTTCATTTGTATATATGACAGTTGGGCAGCTCATTGATCATAAGGGTCACATGGCATTTCACTTCCAAATCTCATATACTTTCATGGTCCTGGGCTTTTTGTATTCTGGTTTTTGCTTATTGTATTCTCTATTTATATTTGAGCCTCAGTGCTAGTCCTGTCTATGTTCAGTTTATGAGTTCCCTATGTCTTTTTGTCAAGTTCAGTCTATTGTCTATATGACTCGTTTCCTGTTTTGTTTTGATAACCAGTTATGTTCTCTGCATTATGTTCAGTGTTGCTTCTTGCCCCTGACTGTTGCCACCTGTGCTCCTCTCCTTCCTGTTTCTCGTTTGCTATTAGTGTCATGTGTATTTATACCCCTGCCTCTCCTTTGTTTAGTGTTGCGTCATTTGTTCTCTTAGGTGTTTCTCTTGTCATGTCAAGTTATGTTTTGATTTCTCCCCATGCTTCATGCCTTAGTCTTGTACTTACAGTATTGGACTTTGTTATTTTGATGGACTTTTTATCAGCTTTTAATAAGGCCTGCTTTTTGTTCACTTCTCCATGTCTGGCCTTAGAGTTCTGCACACTGGGTCCTCATCTTGCCTTTAACCCTGACATATATATCCTTTTAATAACCTTTTTACTAACTTAAACACATTATAACTGATTATGCATGAAGTTGCACGTTTTATACCGAACATTATGTATTTTTATATATTTGAACTTGTTTAAAGAAAACATTTTAAGCTAAATTCATCATTCAGTCCAGCAGGTGTCATTGTATAAAATGCTGAGATCTAAAACATCTCTGTCTGAGACAGCAACTTTAATAGGTTGCCCCCTCTGGCTAGAAATGTTGCATGTTCAAGTTCAATAAAAATGCAGAGTAGCAGGAGAGCCATGCTTGGTCTCATGATAGTGTTGGCTCTGGCAAACTCCATGTTCCCTGTGTAAATCACTGTTTTGTTTTCTGAAATTTGTTGTCTGAGAGCCCTCTTTGTTATACAGACTGTTTAGTACAAAATTTGTAACCACAGTCAGAATTTGTTATTTCAGATTGTCTTTAAGTTATTAATATTATAATAAATGAATGTGTACAGTACTATGTTTAAGTCTTAGATACCCCTCATTTCCTGATATTTTGCTTTCAAGGAGCTAGACTTTCTTTAAGCTTATAAAGTGGTCTTGAGCAATAGCTGTCCAGGCTTTTTGAAGCTGTTTCAAAGTTTTATTTGGATATTGGCTGTTTTTTCACTCATTTTCAGTCCAGGGGCACTGGCATGGTTTGCACCGGATCCTTGAAACATTCTGAGGAAACTAGACAAGTAGAGGACAGAAGTAGAAGTAGCAGGCCTAAAAACTCCCAGGCCAAAAAATCAGATGATACTAGCAGATGACCAGCATTTGAAAGTCATGTCTTTAAGAAATAGGAAAAAAAAAATCAGACAAAAATCTGACACAGGACCTAGGAGATGCACCTGGCCCTTCAGTAAAGCCATCTAATGTTTGCTGGAGCCTCATCAGAAATGACCTCAATGGAATGATGGCTGTCAAAAAGTCATTTTTGAGAAAGGGAAAAGGGGAAACAAGGCTGAGGTATGTCAAATTACACACTGGATTAAAAAAGCAGTGGCACATGTCCCCCATAGTGTAGTGGTTTATACATTCACCTTACAAGTGAAAGATCCTTGATTTGATTCCAGGTGGGGACACAAGCCCCTCCCTCCATGAAGGGTTGAGACCGGAAGAGAAAAACCTCTGCCAAATTAGCAATGCAGATCAATCTGCTGTGGCAACCCCTTGGGGACAATACAAGGGAGCAGCTGAATGTACATTTGTTTCGTTAAAAACAGTTGCAATGGGTCTCATGAAGTGATAAGTGGATCTCTACATTATTGAAGCAGTGTGGGATCATCTTGACATAGAACAGAATAAAAGGCAGCCAACAGCCAAAGAAGAGCTTTGGAATGTCCTTCAAGAAGCCTGGAGAGTGATTCCAAGAGAGTCCAGGCTATGTTTAAGAATAAAATATTGACTTTCATGCTGGTTGGAATTGTGCCCACCGTTTTTGCCTCATGTACTATATTTCCATTTAATGTTTGTGTATTTCAATTGCTTGTTGCGCCTATTTCCCATTTTCCGAGCAAAATATATAGAAATGAGTGCTGCCTAAGACTTTGGCACAATATTGTATATGTGATTGAGATATCAATTACCATGTGACCACTTGGATCAATCAGCTGCCATAATGTACTATCAGCTGCTCCCTTGTGTTCTCCCCAAGGGGTCACCACAGTGGATTAATCCGTATTCGTAATTTGGCAAAGGTTTTTCTCTGCATGCCCTTCCTGATGCAACCATCCACGGTGAGAGGGGCTTGTGTCCCCACCTGGAATTGAACCAGGGACCTTTCGCTAAGGCAAATGTGTAAACCACTACACTAAGGTGCCATACTGTTGCTTATAAAAATGAAATGGCCTCCACTTTGTATCTGACTGTGGTTTAGCACCACAGAAAAATGTACCGGGAAAGGACATCCTCTATAGAGATTGAAATCTATATGAAGCACTTCTTCTACAAACAGTAGATTGATTAAAGGGATCTCCTGGATATTTGACTACTGGTAAAGTAAGAAGAACAGGGGAAATAAATATATGTTCTAAATATACAAGGCCAATATCTGTGCAGTTTTCGATAATTTGTGCATATGCTTAAGTTAGCAGACTACGACTGTATAGCAACCACCAACTGGACCAGATGTCCGACCATCATCAATGTGTAACCGCCTGTCTCACTATTAAATACCAATTAGCAAACCCTCTTACTGATAAATGACACCTTCTGTTTTGGAAAATAAAGGAATATTTGTTCAGAACTGGTATTATGATGAGTGTTTTGATGATCTGATTGCAACGTGACAGGTAAACCCACGATGAATTGAAAATCACATTTGAAGGTAGTCTGCATTTCATATGATCATATTCTTTGAGCAGTGTAAACATGAATGTGTCCTGAGTCACACTGAATGACTGCCTTAGGCAACAGCACAACAACAAGCTCATAGAGATGAAATACAAGCGCATCAAGCAGCTTGGTTTAGTTTCCCTAAAAAAGTATGATCTTTTTAATAATAATAATAATAATAATAATGATAATACCTGTGAAGGAGCACTACCTCCCTAAGGCATTTAAGAACTGGCTTCTTCAGCCTTCTCTCTCTCTCTCTCTCTCTCTCTCTCTCTCTCGCTCTCCATCCAGCACCATACTATTTGTCTGGTTGGCTTTTGGTCTAGTTATTTTAGGTTCTATGCTATTCAGCATCATACATCAAACATTCAAACACTCTTCCAACTGCTGACCCACTGATAACACTGACTAACGCACCTTATAAATTTAAGTGTGGTTTCTGCTCCTTCATGTTAATAAATTGGTTAATTTTGGTTAAAGATACAGTGCATCTGTCCTACTATTTGTCATGGCTCATAATCTTGACCATAATTTGCTCCATCTTAGATAAGGATACAGATTATTTTCTATTCTTTTTTTGTCCTATAGAAACTATTTAATTTGTAGATATAATACATAAATTATATGCTGGCCTATCTGGTGGAAAATAGGACTTACAAGCTTAAAAAGATTATAAAAATCCTGTTTTTTCCCTTTTTTTAATTAAGTGATTGATTTGAGTCTTGTACGTGAGCCTGCAATGCTGAGGATCACAGTAGGAAAATTACTTTTTGTGGCCTCTGTGTCATCCAAACATTCTTTGGCAGCTGTCTTAAATGTCAGACAATTTTCTAGTTTGATTGGCCACTGCGCATAGGTTTAAATCCATGTGCAGCATACTCTGTTTTAATCACTGCATTAAATGTAACACAGATTTTTTTTTTGCCTTGGTCCAACACCTTAAAAAAGGTCCAACAACCAATCACATTAATTTAAGAATTTTAGCAAGATTTGCTACACTAGCTGAATTCTTAAGTTGTAAATAAAAACACACAGCCTGATGAAATAGTCTCTCAATCTGCAACTGAAGGTGTGCGTGTGTGCATGTGTCATCAAAATATGAATTATTTTAAACACAGTTTTAAAAATGCTGGCATAAAGATGAAGAAAATGTTGCCAGAGTGATAAATTCTCTCTCTCTTTTTTCTTTATAGTCACCTTGGCCTAAATTCTTTGGAACCTCAATGGATGTACTGAAGAACTCATTAAACCTTGGTCTTTTGAAGAAAGGTCCTTTGGTTTATTCAAACATTCACTAAACCTTGACCTGCTTGGATTTACTGCCTTCAGCTCTTCATGTTCCCACCCAACTTCTCTGCATGGGTAAACACACATGTAAATCAATAGTCCTAAATCTGTTGATCCCACTCATTTCTCCTCACCTATTTTTTAATTGTCAAAGGGATTCACGAATTGCCAGGAGGAAGGTCATATAACAGTATTCAGATCTGTTAGATGCTCATATACTTTGTTAAATGTTTAGAAGCTTGCTAAGGTAGTTTCATGCCATTCTTCTTCCTTTAAGTTTCAGTGGACATGGGAATAAAATGATGAAATTCTTGACATCTTAGTGACCCTTATTTGTTTTCTAACTACATAACTGTAAAATTTTGATGACTGCACAGTCAGATGGTTGCACAGTTACTGCATTGAGAAAAACTGTCAGACAAATATAAATACATGCCAAGGTACTCAATACCACCTTGCTTCCACAATAGTATGTTTTTCTAGGATCATTTGCTATGAAGACACATAGAGAACAGAAACAGATATACAAACAAAGAGGAATACCATTTCAGCCCCACTCTCATGGCTGATAATTGTTTAATAACATATAAGTTATACTGTAATTATTGCTCAGTGCTTTACCTCATACTCATTTATGGATTGCAGGGTTAAGGTATGGCTCTCTATTCACACATCCTGGCTAGTTTTATAAAATGATCCAGTGATGCAAAGACAGACAAACTGCAGATGCAGAGGAAGAAAAAAAATTATTTGTCTGTAGACTGGGTTCATTTGACACTGAACCCAGAACTGAAATAAGGACTTTGGACCACTGGGCTACAGTCCAGTTATTTTGCTCCTTAGCCCAGGTAAGAAGCTTCTGATATTACCTCTGAGTCAGGAGTGACTTGATATTAGGAATGTGACAGTTGTTTGACTAGCTTCATCACAGAAGACAACCCAAATTCCTGAAAAGTTGGGACGTTCTTTAAATTTGAACAAAATGAAAACTAAAAGACTTTCAAATCATATGAGCCAATATTTTATTCAAAACAGAACACAGATAACATGACAAATATTCAAACTGGGAAACTGTACACCTTCATCCATTAAAAGAGCTCATTTCAAATTTGATGCCTGCTACAGGTCCCAAAAAAGTTGGCACGGGGGCAACAAATGGCTGAAAAAGCAAGAAGGTTCAAAAAGATTCAGCTGGGAGAACATCTAGCAAGTAATTGAGTTAATTGACATCAGGTCTGTAATATGACTAGCTATAAAAGGGATGTCTTAGAGAGGCAGAGTCTCTCAGAAGTAAAGATGGACAGAGGCTCTCCAATCTTTAAAAGAGTGTTTAAAAAGATTGTGGACTACTTCAAAAACAATGTTCCCCAATGTCAAATTGCAAATGCTTTGCAACTCTCATCATCTACAGTGCATAACATCATCAAAAGATTCAGAGAAACTGGAGATGTCTCTGTGCGTAAGGGACAAGGCCAGAGACCTTTATTGGGTGCCCGTGGCCTTCAGGCCCTCAGACAACACTGCATCACTCATCAGTATGATTGTGTCACTGACATTACTAAATGGGCCCAGGAATACTTCCAGAAACTACTGTCGGTTAACACAATCTGCTGTGCCATCTACAGATGCTAACTAAAGCTCTATCATGGAAAAAGGAAGCCATATTTGAACATGGTCCAGAAGTGCCGTCATGTCCTGTGGGCCAAGACTCATTTGAAATGGACTGTTTCAAAGAGGGAAAGTGTTCTATGGTCAGACGAGTCCAAATTTGACATTTTTGTTGGTAATCATGGACACCGCATCCTCCAGGCTAAAGAGGAGGGAGACCTTCCAGCATGTTCAAAAGCCAGCGTCTCTGATGGTATGGGGGTGCATAAGTGCATACAATATGGGCAGCTTGCATGTTTTGGAAGGAACTATGAATGCTGAGAGGTACATAAAGGTTTAGAGCAACATACGCTCCCTTCCAGATGACATCTATTTCAGGAAGGGCTTTGTGTATTTTAGCAGGACAATGCAAAACCACATACTGTAGCTATTACAACAGCATGGCTTCGTCGGAGAAGAGTCCGGGTGTTGAATTGGCCTACCTGCAGTCCAGATCTTTCACCTATAGAGAACATTTGGCACATCATTAAATGAAAAATACATCAGAGATGACCACGAACTCTTCAGCACCTGGAAACCTATATCAGGCAAGAATGGGACCGAATTCCAACCCCAAAACTCCAGAAACTCATAACCTTGATGCCCAGACGTCTTCCAACTGTTTTGAAAAGAAGAGGAGATGCTACTGTACACCATGGTAAACATGCCCCTGTTTCAACTATTTTGAGACCTGTAGCAAGCATCAAATTTGAAATGAGCTCATTTTATGCATAAAATCATAATATTTCTTAGTTTAAACATTTGTTATGTTATCTGTGTTCTGTTGTGAATAAAATATTGGCTGATGAGATTTGAAAGTCTTTTAGTTTTCATTTTGTTCAAATTTAAAAAACATCCCAAAGTCCACACCAGCTTACCAGTCAGAGCAGTATGTTGCTTTGTGAACAAACCCTGGATCACAAGTAAACTTAAAGAACTGCTTAATAAAAAGAAGAAAGCCTTCACTTTTTGGGACTGGTGATGTGTAGTATAGGAGCTTCATAATAGACTGTGCTATCTCCATGTTCACAATATACACCTCAGACTTTCAGTACGACTCTGGGTCAGGCCACCTACAGAAATACTCTGAAGGAGTAGGAGTACAGAGCACTAGTAGTTGATTTTTATGGAGTCGTCTGGGAGAAATCATCTGCTTCTGAATGTGAATAAGACCAGATGCTGACCGACTTCAGATGGAAGAGGACAGCTACATGGCCTGTGCTGGTCCCCAGACAGGATCTTGATGTTGTGGAGGACTTCAAGCAGATATATTGCAGCATGTTTTATCTGGATTAATCCTGTGAAATGGAATGTCACGGGCTCAACAAATCTGAGTTTTTACAGTATATATCCACATCGAAAACAGGCTAAACTGGCAGACCAGCACAAAGGCTACAATGCCCATAATAAGTATTCACCTCCCTTGGACGTTTCACCCTTTTATTACTTCAATAAATGATATCATTGTCAGTACTGTTTGACTTTTTTGACAAGGATTTGCAAAAAAAGCTTCTGTCATGTCAACGTCAGTTTTACAAACTAAATAATTAATTAAAATTATACAAGGTCAAAAAAATGAGGTCCAGCTAGTTGATCCCAGTAGTGTTATAATTAATGAAACAGAGCTCACCTGAGTGCAGAGATTGTAGTATAAAAACACCTGTGTCTGGGAGGTCCAGTCTCTGGTTCATCAATATTCCTGCTACAATTGCAACATGAGGACAAAAGAACACTCATAGCAACTCAAAGAAAATATCACTGACAAGTATAAATCAGAAGATGGCTACAGAAAGATATCCAACTCACTGGGCATCCCAGGGACTCCAGTCAAATCCATCATTAAGAAACGGAAGGAGTATGACACTTATCTATATCTGCCTAGAGCTGGCTGTCCTCACAAACTGCGCGACCGGGCAAGAAGAAGACTGGTGAGGGAGGCCACCAAGACACCTACAATCACTCTGAAGGAGTTAGAAGCTTTGGTGGTTCAGAGGGGAGAGAAGTACATATAACTGTTGCCAGGGTTCTTCACCAGTCAAAGCTGTATGGGAGAATGGCAAAGAGAAAGCCACTGTTGAAAATAGCTCATATGAAATCTCTTGTGGAATGGGCTCAAAGGCATGTAGGAGACTCCAAGGTTAACTGGAAGAAGGTTCTTTGGTCTGGTAAGACAAAAATTTAGCTTTTTGGTCATCAGACTAGAAGCTATGTTAGACAAACACCAAATGCTGCACATCACTACAAACACCATTTCCACCATGAAGCATAGTCGTGGCAGCATCATGCTCTGAAGATGCTTCTCAGCAGCAGGCCCTGGAAGGCTTGTAAATGTAGAGGAGAACATGAATGCACGAATATTGCCAAATCCTGGAGGATAATCTGACTCAGTCTGCAAGTGAACTACTGCTTGGGAAAAGATTTATTTTTCAGCAAGACAACAACCCCAAGCACACAGCAAAAGCTACATAGAAATCGTTCAAAAACAACAAGGTGAATGCTCTGGATTGGCCAAATCAAAGCCCAGATTTCATTCCAATCAAGAATTTGTGGCTGAACTTGAAAACAGCTGTTCACACCCAATCCCTGAGCAACCTGTCAAAGCTTGAGCTGTTTTGCAAGGAAGAATGGAGAAAAATTACAGTGTTTAGATGTGACATCCTGACTGAGACATATCCACACAGACTCAGTGCTGTGATTCCAGACAAATTTGAATTTACTAAATACAGACCTAAAGGGGGTGAATATTTATGCAAACATTTCTTTTACATTATATATTTTTAATGTATTGACATTAGTTTGTAAAAATCTGTTTTCACTTTGAAATGAAAAACGCTCATTTGCAAATTCTTGTCAAAAAAGCCAAATTATATTAACCATTATTTAATTTAATAAAGTGATAATAGGGTGAAACATGCAATGGGGTGAATACTTTTTATAGGCATTGTATATACATGAAGGTTATAAGCAGGCTGAGGAAGGAAACTGTGATGTATGCTGCAAAAAATGATGGAGATTTTCTATCAGTCTATTGTGGCCAGTGTAGTGCACTATGCTGTGTTCTGCTGGGGGTGCAGTACCTGAACTGGTAAAATCAACAGACTGAATAAACTGATCAGGAAGGGTGGCTCTGTGCTTGGCTGAAAATTTGACACAACCGAAATTGTGGTGGCAGGGGGGACACTGAACAAACTGTTATCCATCATAGATAATCCTGACCTCCTGACCACCCACTGCACAGCTCAAGTGTGAGATGTCCAAGGAGCTTCAAAGCAGCACATGGGCGGGCAAATGACATTTGGACTCAACCAAAATTGTTCTCCTTTTCCTCTATTACTTTACTTAGTGTTTGGAAAACTTTGACTCATCTTTGCCACCATTGTAAGGTTGTGGCCCTGAGACAACTAATTTTGTGAATTGCTGGTGTATAAATAAAATAGAAGTTAATTTGTGCTGTGATATGATTTTTGAAGTCTGCAGTGTTTGTTTTGGGTTTGTGTTTGTTTAAGGCACTTGAAGGACAAATGCATAACAGGAAGACACAAATGAGACATGGCATGACAAGGCAAAAAGACAGACAACAAAGAGACAAGAACATCAAATACAGATAGGCTTAAACTGTTGACAGAAGGCATCTGAATAAAACAGACTGGTTATTTTGGGATTTTCTCATTCCGCTGTGCAAGTTCCAGTAGAACAGTAGAGCAGAGCAAACAGCAGGGTTAGGGTTAGACTAGAGGGTATTTTGTGTGTATTCTTCACCTCAAAGGCTAGAGCCAAGGTATAGCATGTGATCAGCGCTGTTTTTTTGTCTGTTTTTCAGCAAGCTTACAGAAAAGCTATCAAGCTGGAGAGGTGCATCACTTGTAAAGGAAGAGTCCATTAAATGTAATCTGGCTCCAGATCACTTTTTTAAAAAGTATGAGATATGACATTGGCCTTGGTGGGTTCAAGTTTAAGTTTTACAACTAAACTGTAATATAAGTGACAGTACCTTCTGAACGACAAACCTTCCGGCGTTTTCAATATTGATTGTCTCTTCAGGGTATTACGAAGTATGTCTACCTTATATCGGAAGCAACTGCTGCTTTATTGCCTATCACACCTGATTGCCCTTACTAAGCAATCGCCAGAATGTTCCTTGCAATTTCAGAAAAATAGCTTGTTTCAAATACTTCAGAGTATTTTTCTCCTGTGCTATAGAGTTCTGAATGTAACTGCCCAACAACCTATTGATATCTGACTTGTATCACAGACTAACTATAATGAGCCCATAGAGACTAGTGGAGGGACACTGACTTAAAATAATGTGAAATCAATACTAAATAGTTGCTTGCGTTTGTTTCAAAATTACAGTAATTACATTATAGATTAAGTATGCCACGTTAGTAGCCACTGACCTCATGAATAGCTAGTGGGAGGAGAAAAACAGTCTTAATGCACCTTTACATGGCCGAACCTTTGAGGGACCTCAGGGTTCTTGCCCATCTCAGTGATGCTTATTGACTTGTACTAAACTTCACATGATCTGCACATGGCCATTTGCAAGTCATGTAGTAAATATGCTGCTCTGTTCAATTTGACTGTGAATGATTAGAAGTGGCAACCCTGATCACAGCAGTGGTACCTGCAAACAAGAGCTGAGCCATTCTAAGATTAATTTCATTTATTTCAGAGATAGAAACAGACAATATTCTTACTGTAACACGCTCATTTGAGTTTTTAAGCAGATCCTCTTCACTGCATGAATTTTTAATGAAAGGCTCATTTCGACATGATGAACACAGGGAGAGGTGCGTGCAAATCTTCAATGCATTCTTGCAGTGAGTCACATTGTCAACAATTCAGATAATTCTCTTAAAATAAAAATGTTGGCAGTGTGTGTTAAATGTAAAGGAGAATTTTGTTGTGTATGACTTTTGGCTTCTAAATTCTGAAATCCAATTCAGCACAAATAATCTTGTACGTATGCAATTATGCAAAATCAGTGGCATTCTCTCTTAATATTATTGTTCTATTTTCTGACTTAAATTAAGTACAATTTTAAAATAATAAATTCTATACTGTATCCTAAATAATATATTAAATATATACATATAAAATCAAACTGAATAGGAATATGCCCTACTCACACTTTCTATGGAGCAGCTTGTGACTTCACTCCACCAGAAGTTATTGGATCGTTTGAGTCTCATGCGACCTAGCAGTGTAACTCTTCAGCTAAGCTAAAATCACTGTGCTGTGAGTCACAGTGAGTCACTTTCTCTAGTGCCCCAAAAGTGGTGTGACTCTGTGTATGGGAAAGGCATCCATTTGGTTTGGGATACATTGAGGAGTGTTATTTTAATCATGATCAAACAAACTGCAGACTTTGAGAGAGTGGATAATCCACCAAACATCTTGTACTGACTACTTCTTAGGTAAGCTATTTCTAAAATCTGTGTTATTATTATTATCACATGTTATGGTTTCGATATTATTGAAACCAAGTCTAATGTTCTTTGAGTTTTTCTGACTCCTCAGCAGCACTTGCTGCTACTTTAATTAGTTTTCTCAACATTCTGAGAGCAAAGCTCTTTTTTCAGCTCTAATAATTTGCTGCCATTAATGGTCTACACTCTTTTGACCATGGCGTTTTTTTAAAATGTATTTATTTTTATAGAAATGTTATTTTCAGTTGTGTTCATTATCTCACTGAAGCAGATCACACGGTACTTAATAAATTGTCCGAGGCTGCTGTCATTTTAGTGATGTCAAAGTACTGAATTGCTGCCTCTTGGTGAGAGAAGCAGTGCATAACTATAAAATAATGGGTCAAGAAAACCTAGAAAATCTGCCTGCTTAATTTGTATCATAATTAAGATAATTAATTAATTAATGTTTTATCTACTTCTGGTGGTAACTCCTTACAGTCAGAAAATTATTTTTCCTCCTTCTTCATATACTTGCAATAAAATATATGGTGTGACCGATTTATAGAACTTCAGGACATGACTCTTAAAAGA
>VUQH01003726.1:2809-14210 GCA_015106775.1 Etroplus canarensis | reverse complement strand
GATTCTCAAAAAAAAAAAAAAAAAAGGCTTGAGGAGAAACAACAACAGGGTGGGAGCTGAAGCACAGACCTCCTTTACAGCTCCAGCGTTTCACCAACCCGTGTGCGGACAACACGGTAAAGTCTCACTCTGACTTTTTTATCGAAATAAAGCAGGCCTTCGTTTTGTGTGGTGACACTGCGTGCGGACAACGTTTAGCGGCTGTCTGCTGCCAGCTGGGCTGCTACTAGCCGGCTAACGGTAGCCAGCAGTATTATCCAGCGTTAACGTTACACTGGTAATGTGTGTAATTACATCAGCACGGCAGGGGGACCGCCGCACAGTCAGTATCACTACATGGTTCTCATGATCAGGAAGGTCATAGATTTATAATAAATATTCCATGAAGAAGTCGTGTGTTTATATTTTTGTTAGCTGTGGTTTAAAAGCAGCTTAGAGGTTAGTTCCACCAACGGCACAAGAATATAAAGTATAACCTTACAACATATAGTACATCATATGCTAGAAGTGGCTTCACAGTACTGTGTACTAATGTAGGGATTTTATGGTGGTTTTTTTTTTTTACGTGGCACAGTAGGTAGAGGACAAAAAGTATTGGGACACCACAGGTCTGCCTTTAAAGCGTAAACACACAAGACCACGTGATCGAGCACATGTGGCTCACTTTGTTCACTTGTTTATGACAGTGTTTTCATTAGCATTTTTTAATGTAAAAGCACCAAGAACAAAAGCACAAATTCAGACCAGCAAAGCTGGTGTGGTGACTGGATCTCAACAACCCAAAAGTGGGATGACGAAATGATTTGTGTGGGGCACAACATGTCACATATATACCATGTGGCTTTTAAAAATAGCACACAAATGACTATACAGCTTGAGGTGTGCTGTTGTCATGCGACAGTCTGCTTACACTCACATATTCCCTGTTCTGTCATAAGGAAAGAATTTTGGAGACTGAGGGTGAGCCCAGGATTGTATATCCAAGGAAGAAAGTAATAGGTAGAGATTAAGTCAGTTTCCTGGGCATTACAAGTGTTCATATACACTCTGTCCATTCTCAAATTAAAGAAAATTATACTCAGTGGTTCCTGCTCTTATACTTTAGGTCACTCTTCCTGTGTTTTCTCAAGGGACAGATGTGAGCACATGGCGTGACTGTGCCTTCCAAACATTATAATATTTAAGTTATTTAAATGTTTATTCTTGAACGGTATACTGAAGTAATTATTCACTCAAAGTCCTTCAATCCATTCTCCCAACACCCAATGCAATTTAAAAAAAATAAAATATAACAAACTAGATAAATCAACTACATTAATACAGGGCATTAATATGAGGGAGCAAAACCTCAAACAGATCTTGTCAGTTTTGTCCAACACAGCAACAGCTCACACAGGCTTTTACTTTAGGCAGCCTGGAAAGCAGTCGACTGAAACTTCAGCCACGTATAAATAGTTTAACATTTTCTTTGTGATATTTATCACATCCTTGGGTTGACTCCTAACTTTCCTGGTTGGGCGTAGTGTCGGGATGTAAGGTGACCAGTGTGCTAAACCCCACACGTGCACATTTTGATTGACACCAACTGGAGCTCCTGGGCAGATGGCGCTCCCTGCTTTCTTCACAGCCATTGGATAAGAGTCAGATTTTAGAAAACCATCAGTCATTCACTGTGGAATTTTGAGAGCTATACAACTGTCACGGACCGTGTCCCCTGTAGCATAGTAGTTTGCACATTCGCCTTCCAAGCAAAAGATCCCTGGTTCGATTCCAGGTGGGGACACAAGCCCCTCTCACCATGGAGGGTTGCGTCAGGAAGGGCATCTGACGTAAAACCTCTGCCAAATTACCAGTGCGGATTAATCTACTGTGACAACCCCTTGGTGGAGAATACACAGGAGCAGCCAAAAGGTACATTCGACTGTCATGGACCAAGCAGCCAAGAAAGCACAGGAACAGGTGTAATTTCAAAAATGGGGGGAGGGTATTTACCCTTAGAAAGACAAAACTAAATAGTCACAAAAATAATCTATTTCAAGCGATAAATGGGCCTTTAAAAAGTAAACTAAGCAGAACTCTGCAAAAAATGCTTAACAAAATAACATTTTAACTCAACCAACTGACCTCCTCAAATGAGCAATTACTCAACCTATATACTAGCAGAGTAAACCATTTTTGATACAGAGTGGGGGTAACCACAGGGACAACACCTAAACTCAACACCAAAAAAAAAAACCCATTCCCTCCGCATGATCACTGCAGATGGTGGAGTTCATTTGGTTGGCCTCTGCATTTAACCCAGCTCCATCCTCAGTGTCCAAGGAAGGACGAGCAGCAGACGGGTAACTCAAAAAAATTACTGCAGCCTGTATAAATCAATGACAAAATGTAAACCAAATCTGTGTGGCATCATTTAAAATACAGTGTAGTGTCACAATATATCAAAACATATTAAACTAATTAAACTAATCAGTTGATATACGACTTCGTGTCCCTACAGTGTAGTGGTTTACACATTCACCTTACAAGCAAAAGGTCACTGGTTCAATTCCAGTTGATGACCTCCTGACGTCAGGAAGGGCATCAATTTCAGTGACTACAAAACTAACCGAGATGTAAAAATAAAGGCGTGTAAAACTTTACTCATTTGCTAATTTGTATTAATAAGATGTCAGTGAATATGCTAAATTATTTCAGTTGTGTGGTTTTAAACACAACAACGACCAGTCAAAATGCAGGGCATTTTTCTCGATATGTGGGACAAGGACAGATAGATAAGAATGAAGCACAGTCCTACTCAAAGTGGGACATCTGATCCCTATAAAAAGTGATCATCTGCCAAAAAGTTACCTGTGGAAGTGCAAGATAGAAGTTGCAATCAGTTTTTGGCAAAATGACTTTTAAAAGATATATATAAAGATATATTAACTGGCAAAAGAACTGAATTGATTATGATGTAGGCCACAGGACACAGAATAGGTAAAATTATACAGCATCATAAGGATAGTTTGGGGGGGATTCTTTATTTTATATATAACCCCTCCACAAATCCTGTTAACCGCAGACTATTTACCAGTATAAATACGACATATTAACACCACAAGCAATGATATGTTAAAGCCTACAGTCATGCATGAAATTACTATAAGCTGCAAACATATCTTCAGCCACAATTGTGATCATTTGATTACAAAAAAAATTCAAATTCCACAAAGGCACAGCTGTGCCTATTATCAGAGTGATAAAGTTATGGTTATTTCCTCCAGTTCTGCCTTGTAAGCACTCAGGGACACGTGATCAAGCACGTGGAGCTCACTTTGTTTACTTTGTTTGCCTTTAGAAAGTTTTATGAATTAAATTGTCTCAGTGTTCTCCTTTTGTATTAACCTTTAACCAGTTCATCTCCCTTGGAAGGCTGAGTGTCTGCAGATCCTTATAAAAATCTTGTAAAGTCTTAAATTTGATTTTTCAAAATTAAGGCCTGAATTATCCTTAAAAATGACAATTAATCCTTGAATCTGCCATTCAGAGGTCTTAAAAATGCCACAGACGTGTAAAAAACAAGACTGATATATTTTCTTTGGAATTTTTTAAAAAGAAGTTGGGAAATTTGTAATTAGTGTTTTGCACAAATGAGAACAGAAAGACTGGAACCACCGGTCCTGCAGGGTTACCTGATCCCGCCCTAACTATAAGCTTTATCAAAAAGTTAGTTTAAAAAGTAGAGAGGATGCCTGCCTCCTTAATCAAAACTAGGAGCTGGTAGGTGATCTGCTGCAGTTGGTTGAGGGTTAATTTTTAAAGCCTAGAAAGAAAAGATGAACATAAAGGGACATGTAAGAGAGGCATTTGGCCTGTTTGTGGGGCCAATAATCACTGACCAGGAACAATGCAGCTCCAGAATCAAAGAAACCTGCTGAAAGGCAACTACAAGCTTACATTCATTCCTTACATTCACTATATTCAGTTTAATCCTGTAATATTTGTTTTAGTCAAATACTACAAGCACTTTCTTATATTTGTCTGAAAATTCTGTTTACATCAGCAGTTACAAGTTCCTGTGTTTTTCCTACTAAGCAGTGATCTTGATATTGGTGTTATTTTCTAGCACTTTCAGTTCCTATGAATATTTGGGCAAAATTATTTGTAATGTGGTTGCTTACTCTTTGCTATTTTGTGTATGTAAGGTCCTAAATGTCTCAAATTTAGATTCTTCAGACACTCGACCTTAAAATGTATGATCCATTAAAATCTAGCATTTGCATTCATTTATTGCACATATAGGGTTATGAGCATATAAGCATATGAGCATGAGTTAGAGGTGGCTCAGTTTGTCATTGTAATAGTTTTTAGATTTGTAAACTGTTAAATTTAAATATTAACATTAGCCAAGAATTGCTTGGCTTTTGATGTAAATTTTGCATCACATATACTTACTGCACTTGTCATACAATATATTAAGTAGCAAAGGATACTGAAAACCTGTACCTTAGGCTGCTCCTGCTTGTATTCTCCCCAAGGGGTCGCCACGGCAAATTAATCCACATTGGTAATTTGGCAGAGGTTTTTACACCAGATGCCCTTCCTGCATGGTGAGAGGGACCTGTGTCCCCACCTGCGTCCCCACACTACAGGGACACCAGTACTGAAAATTTGTACTCATGTAAAGGTACTTACTTTGCTCAAACATTATCTAACTAAAACTACTCAAGCAGAAGAGCAAAATGTTTTTGAAAAACCTCGCTGTGTATTAGTTGCTTTTTACCCATTGATCCATTATCAACAGTTGTGTAGTTGTATCGAGAGCAGTCTCATAAATTACTATCTGTAAGTTTTAGAATTTGATGTAAATAAATAGAAAATCTAATTAAATGATCAGTGCTTATATGAAGTTCTAAATATAATTGAAAGTAAGCAAACAAAGGATTTTAGAGGTAGGCAGAAACTTTTGCTTTCCTGAGATCACTGAGGTAAAAAAAAAAAACCGATATACACAGATTCAATAAAGTGCAAGCTATAGATGTATGAATAAATGAAATAAATGATCTCCTTATAAATTGTAGTGGAAAAATGTAAAAAATTAAAAGGGTGTATTCTGTGTTTCATCACCTGCGTCTCTTCGCAGTGTCATATCATGGTCCTAAGGAGCTGAGAAGGAAGTGCCGTTTCCACCTGAAGGAAGCTTACACAGCTTGAGACTTGCTAGAGAAGAGTGGGGGGGCCCACGCTGACCGTGGACGGGGAAGGGGCAGAGCTCAGAGGGAGCCAATGCAGCAGCAGCATCGACAGCCTGAGCTGGTGGAAGGAAGCCTTCCCGTGTTCGTGTTCCCCACTGAGCTCGTCTTCTATGCAGATGAGCAGTCGTCTCACAAACAGGTGCTCACCCTCTACAATCCCTATGAGTTCGCACTCAAGTTCAAAGGTCAGTGAGTTAATGAAGAGACGTTTCATTATGTTTTTTAAAAATATTATATTTCATTAATGATTATTGCATGTCATTAAGTTGTGTATTGTTGTTTTCTTTTGTCAGTGCTGTGCACAGCGCCGAGCAAGTACACAGTGGTGGATGCCACTGGAGCCGTCAAGCCTCAGTGTTGTGTTGACATGTGAGTTTATTTTTGAGTATTTGTCGGGGTTTATTTCCCGCTTTGATAAACCTTAAGTCGTAGATTTGTTGATTTAATGCTGTCTGTACAGCTAACTGTCTGCATCCACGCAGAGTGATCCGACACAGAGATGTGCGTGCGTGCCATTACGGGGTCTATGATAAGTTCCGGCTGCAGGTGTCAGAGCAGAGTCAGCGGAAAGCTCTGGGTCGCAAAGAGGTGACAGCAACTCTCCGACCCTCAGCCTCCCAGGAGCCGCCCAGCCCCCGGCCCCAAGATGAGGAGCGCAGAATCAAAGCGCAGTTTGCAGACAGCGAGTTTTTTGAACAGACTGCATGTCAGACAGGTAGGGCTGTTGCTTAATATTGCCACTAGATGGAGCCAAAAGTTCATAAAATTCCATTTGTGACCATTTCAAGAGTTGTTTGTTTTATTTTTAAATATTATCCTCTTAAAAACTTGATGCCACTTTGTTTAAAAAAATAATATTCTTAATCATAGCCATGTGTGCTATAGCATCATCCCTTTGGATTAAATGTAAACAATTTAAGAAGTGAGACTTCAGTTTTCCGCAAAATGAGTGTGTTAAATCGCCAGGCTTATTCTGAGTTGTACATTTTATTTCACTGAATGCATATGTGTGTGTGTGTGTGTGTGTGTGTGTGTGTGTGTGTGTGTGTGTGTGTGTGTGTGTGTGTGAGATTAGCAGAGAGCCGTCCCGTTGCTGGAGGACCCAGTTTGTTGACAGTGCTGCTTGGGCTGATGTGTATGGCAGCCCTGATGCTCCCGACGCTGGGGGAGCAAGAATCTACTGTGCCTGTCTACCTCCACTTAAGTGTTAACAAGAAACTTGTAGCTGCTTATGTTCTTGGTGAGTAAAAACAAAGGAAATTGTACGTTCCAAAAATACTCTAATGTGAAGTTGACTGTTTTTGTCGAAAGAGTGTGTGCTGCAGTTTATAATACCTAGTGTCATTTCTTGTTATATTTTAGGGCTTCTCACAATGGTCATCCTACGCACATGAAAGTGCTGTTAGCTGAGAGGAGGAAAAATAATCATGAAGAGAACATTCTCCCACCAGAGGCACTACTATGAGTAAAAAAAGTAGAGCTGTCAGCAGGGGAGCAGGGGTACTTATTCAATTACCTCATCCTCTGAAAAATACATTTTAGCATACTTGTTTTCAAATCCACACATTTACATACACAGTACTGAACTGATGCAAAAGTGGCGACCTGCAGTGTAGGTCAGAGGAGTGGTGGTGTGACTGGAGCTGTCCCTGAGGCACAGGGCCTGTGAAGAAACACAAGGCCGATTACTGTTGTTTGGCCTCACATATTGTCTGTATTTCTGTTGCCATTTTGTGAAAGAATGTGAGTGTGTAGGAATCAGCGTGCAAACATGATACTTGTATATAAAGCCATGAAACTTTTGTTATGGTATTCACCTGTTACCATTATTATATTGATGTTTTTTAGTGTAGACTGAGGACTAAATGCAGTTACTTGCATGTGTGGATAATTTGTCTGAATGGGCTTTTTTTTATTTTCAGCAGTAAGATACTTCTATATGTCACCAAAGGAGAGATCTTCTTTTAAAGAACAATGGTTCGCTTGCCGTACTTTTATCAATGCACCATTAAATCTTTAATAAAGTCTCAATACAGCTGCAGTGTATCATGTTCAAAGATAGATTCTGTTTTATTTTTACAGTTTATAAGTTGGGTCAGGAGGGTGCAGTGCTCAGAACGAGACAATAAAGCTTCTGTTAGCTTTGCAGGGAGGGTTACTGAAAATAATCCAGCAGACTCTCGTGGGGGGGTGTCATCTGAAGGCAGCATGATTTGTGGCTGCTCGGGCACCAGCTGGCTCCAAAGCTGTAAGTACGGGTTAGTAATAACACTAGAGAAATAAAGATAGACTTAGCACTCAAAGTATCCTGAATTGAAATGTGTGGAAGGATTTGTCAGTAAAGTGGATGGTAGCAGACATACAGTGTTTTCCAGGGTTAAAAAAAGGTTTTTAAAACCTTATTTTGAGGTAAAGTCAGCAAAACTTTTTAGCATTTTCCTTGTATATACTATTTTAATATCCCAGTGACGACTGAAATCAAAGTTAATTTCAACAGTCTTTCAATATAACTGCTCTGAAAAGTTTCAAAATAGCTGCCCAGCAGTGAGACTTAGGCTATGTGTTTGGTTTGTTTGTTTGTTTGCCTGTTTGTTGGTGGGATTATTCTACTAGTGGTGGGATTTGGCGCAACTTAAAAGTAATTACCATATGAAGTGGATCTCGATCTAGATCCAAAATGTTTTTTGAATGACTCAACATTGGCAAAATTTGACATTGCGCCTCATATCACAACAAATACACACCGTAAGGAAAAAAGAAAGTGATTTAAGTAACTTTGAATGCAGTGTGGTTTTTGGTGCCAGATGGGCTGGTTAGAGTATTTCGGAAACTGCTGATTTACTCAGGAGTTATCAGAGAATGAGCTGAAGGAGAGAAAATATCCAGTGAGCAGCAGTTCTCTGGCCTTGTTGATGCCAGAGGTCAGAGGAGGATGGCCAGATCGCTTCAGTCTGATAGGAAGGCAACAGTAGCTCAAATAACCTGTAACAACCAAGGTATGCAAAAGAACATCTCCAAACGTACCTTGAAGCAGATGGTCAACAGCAGCAGAAGACCATACTAGGTGCCACTCCTGTCAGCTAATAACAGGATCCTGAAGCTGCAGTTTGTTTGGGCTCACCAATATTGGACAATAGAAGATTGGAAAAATGCTGCCTGGTCAGATGAACTTTGATCGCAGTTGCAATATGCAGATGATAGGGTCAGAATTTGGTAGAAACATGAAAGCATGGACCCATCACACCTTGTGGTGGTGTCATCTCATGGTGTATTTTTTCTTGACACTTTGGGCCCCTTAGTATCAGTTCATCACAGCCTACCTTTGTGTTGTTGCTGACCATGTCCATTGCTTTATGACCACAGAGTACCCTTTTTCTGATGGATAACACACTGTCACAAAGCTGAAATCATCTCAAACACAATCATAAATTCACTTGACTCAAATGGCCTCCACAGTCACCAGATCTCAGTGCAATAGAGCACCTTTGGGATGCGCTGGATCGAAAGATTTGCATCACAGATGTGAAGTCAACAAATGTGCAACAACTGTGTGATAATATCATAATGTATTACTATGGACCAAAATCTTTGAAGAAGGTTCCTTGTTGAATCTATGCCATGAAGAATTAAGGCAGTTCTGAAGGTAATATTGGGTCCAACCCAGTACTAGTGAGATGTATGAAATTGCCAGTTAGTGTTTAATCATGTAAATGCTGACAAAACCCAATACTTACTCTTGATGTTCATTTTCACTACATCCATGAACCTTCGCTGCTGTCTTTTTTCCTTCTGCATGGCACCTCCATCTTCATCTTTTGTCAAGTATATCCACTAATCCTCCTCTCCACGTCTAAACATTTCAACCTTGTTTATTTTTCACTAAACTTAACCTGAGCTGTTCCGATGAACTCATTTCTAATCCTGTACATCCTCATCTTTTATTCTGCCTCTTGTATTTTTGTCAGTGTTACCATCTCCAAACCATACATAATAGATAAGTCAAAGAACTAAAAAATGTTAAAAGACAGGAATATTTTACCTTAGGAAAATACAAAAATTCAAGGATTGTTCAGTCTTGGCGGAGGCATGCAGTCTTAGACTGGTCTTGTAATTTCTGTTTGGATATATAGAGGACCAAAACTACCAAAAAAATAACTAAATGACTCAAAAAATTGCAGTTAAATGCATTGAATATAGAATAAAGCAAACACTGGCATCTATTAGTTCATAAAATGGGAATAAATTACATTTCAGATTTAACATTTTCATTGAATTTATTTCACCCATATTTTTATGTAATTTATCTTTTTGATTCATTTATTCCCATTTAATTAATATCATGTATATTTTATATTTGGTGCATTTCATTGTTTTCCCTTTATTTCAGCAGTTTTGGTCCTCCATAGACTATACTGGGGCTCTGAAGAATAAAAACAGCTACACAAACATAATGAAATAATTTATTTACTCCTGATGTCCGCTACGATGGCAGTCACAAA
The DNA here is from genome assembly GCA_015106775.1 of Etroplus canarensis. Taxonomy (NCBI): domain Eukaryota; kingdom Metazoa; phylum Chordata; class Actinopteri; order Cichliformes; family Cichlidae; genus Etroplus; species Etroplus canarensis. Next base: position 4,474 of record VUQH01003726.1, on the reverse strand, counting down.
AGACGAGCATAGACGAGATGTTAGCCAGCTTGGCAGATTACAGCCTATTAGACATACAGTATAGCATATCCTAAGTTCATGCCCTGAACACTTTGTAAAATGAGCTGAAACAGAAAAAAACAGAAAATACACATCTTGGAAAAAAATACTTCGACAGCTGGGCGAGCTGATAGTCCCCCCCCCCCCATCTTCCTATTCGTATAAAAAGGAAAAAGACATTCAGTAAATGAACTGCAACCACACGTGTTTAAATTAAGGGGCACACTTTCATAAAATGGTTTACAATCACTTGCTTTTTGTACATAAACACTTAAGGTTACAGAGCCACAAAGGGGTTCAGAAGTACTGAGTTATACAAGTGGATATGGACACTGGGGCCATGACAACTGAAACCAAATGCAGGTGCAGATATCACAGTGCAGGCTTGACCTCTACATCTTGTCATCCTTGGACTTTTTTTGAAATCTAGTTTTAGTTATTTCCTGCTCACGAGTTACACAGGCTGAAACGTGACAGGACCAAGCATCCTGTGCAATAAGCTTTGAATAAATGTAACCACAGCAGGAAGAGCAGTCTCTTTATTCACAATGTGATGGTGCTTTTTTTTGCTTCATGTTCCAGCAGTCAGTTGATTTGGTGTAAATGAAAACACAAATGGTTCACTTTTAGTGGAGATAGAAAGCCATCCCCATCCAATTTTATAATAAACATTTTGTCCATAAATAAGAACACTTTGCCAGAGGAGAAAAATTTCATCTTTTCACACTTTTATCTACAAAAATCATCCTGACAAGAACACAGGAACCTTTAGTGTTGAAAGACTACCAGGAATGACCATCTTATTTCATCCATGATTTACTGCTTGGTGCATTAATTGCTCATTCAGGGCAATTAAAGTAGCAGCAACTCATTTGGCAGCTGGGCTTAACAGCCAAGCTGAAGAAAAAAATGTCACCACAGTTCACAGCCTATACCATAAAAATATTCAGAATATCTGCTCAATATCTGAAGCAGGAAAACAATAAGTTAAATCTTTTCTTACAAAAAAATCTGTGTGCACAAAGACCTGGGGCCAGATGTTTTCCAGCAATAAACAGGGAAATGTACACATCCAAGTAGTCTTTATTCATCCAGTGCTCAATGTCTCTCTCTGGTGAGGGGAACTGGTAGGACAGATTTCCAGAAGAGCCACTTATTAAAAAAAAAACAAAAAACCAAAAAAAACAGTCCTACAAAGCCTGGCACCATCCAAGATTAATTAGCAGCTCACAGAGTCTTCAGTCAGTTCTACTCTCTTACACAAAAACTCATCCATGGCTGTAGTCTCCTCAAATCTAGACCCTCCATCAAGGTAGCCATGAAAACAGCTGGTCAGAAGCAAACGTATGGGGAAAAAATCCACTTAAAACTAAATGTAGTTGATGATCTGAAGGGTCTGAGAAGGAAAGTGGTTCCCTGGAGAGAGGTTTCCCCCCACACACACCTTTGTAGTCTCATTTAGGAGACAAATCCTAGAGGGAAGCAAAGGGCGAGTTGCTGGACGAGGAAGGTGACACTCCCTCCATTTTGCCTGGCGAGTCGGTGGAGGAGCCCACGCTGCTGAGGCTTCCATCCAGCAGATCTGGGGAGTGACTATGAGGAAGGAGGAGGGAAAAAAAAAAAAAA
>VUQH01003721.1:34018-47038 GCA_015106775.1 Etroplus canarensis | reverse complement strand
AATGTGCAAAGATCCAAAACTTCTGGAAGGATGTTATACAATGTCTGTCGGAAATGTTTAATACAAAAGTCCCTTTAAACGCTAAACTATGTGTGCTTGGAATATACTCAAAGAAGAGTATGGACGCTCCCACAATGAAGATGTGGATGAAGGAACTTTCTGAATGTATTTGACTGGAAAGATTAACATACATTGCCAAGGGCAAACGAAAAGACTTTGATAAACTCCGGGAACCATATGTGAATATCATGACAAATAAGAGTGCTAGATTTTTCTGAAATGATTTGCAAATGCTGTAAAATGTAACCCCCCCCCCCTTTTTTTTTCTAACTTATTTATTTATTTATTTTCATTTTCATTCTTAATTTGTTAATTAATCCAATTTCATTACTTTTTTTTAAATTGAAAAATGATGCAAGGGTATGCAGTTTGTGTGTGTATTGTGTATATGTTATTTGTTCATGAAAACATTTTGAAAAAGACAATAAATATATTGGTAAAAAAAAAAGAATCAGTTAAAATCTTTAAATGCATTTTTCCCTAATTTTTGTTCATACTCTGGGGTGTGCATATGTGATAGTGACAAACCAGACAAAGAAAAATGGGTGAAGAATGGACTGGGTCCTAAAAACAAAGATAAACTTTAGCTTTTATCGAATTTGCTCTCTTATTTCACTGATGTTCTAATGTGCATCAAAATATTTCGGCAAGTTAGATTAGTATTGACTCATCTTAAGGAAATTAAAGGTGATGTCATTTTGCTTAACATCCATTTGGCTGCACATAATGCAATTCCATTGTGAGTGTAACATCATTTTGACATTCTGAACATGGACCAACATCATCTTTACATAATAGACCTGGAAATGATAGATCAAACCCATTAAGGGACTTGTGGCGGAGGGCTGTTTTTGGTGCATCTGTGCCGGGTGAGGCCCGGGGAAGCCGTCCAAATGTAAATTTAATTTGCTGTGCATGAGGCTGATATACAGTGTCGGCCATCCAGATGGCAAAACCGCCGGATCCTGGAGTGCCACATCCATCACTTCAGCCTTGTGATTTGTTTTTCCTGGCGGGAGATCTTGACACTCTGCACTCACTGGCAGAGGTACGGGAATCAAGGAATCAATACTGCTCCTCTCTTCTTCCCACCTAACCACTCTCTCTCTTTCTCTACTGCTCACATCCTTTTTCCCTTTTCCCTCTGTCCTTCAGGTTTATTTGAAACCAGGGAGGAGGAAACAATGTAATGTGGGTGTACTAGATGTAGGTTAACTCCCCATAGGCTAACCTAAGCGGAGGTGTATGCCCATTCATATTTATATATCTCTGTCTCCTCATTCAGGTCAGAAGGCTATATAAGGGGACTTAAACTACATCATCACAGTGAAATAAAATAGAAAATCTACATTTTCTTTACAGAAGAATCTTGTACAATTTCCCCTCTGGGATTAATAAAGTATTCTGATTCTGATTATACTTAAGACATGGCTATAGACATTTAATAATTTTTTTTGACAGACGTAACATCTTTTGTTTTTCTTGTACAGATTGTAAATACATGGGCATATAAATAACTAGTGTGCAGTATGATTATAAGTTGACTTAGACTTAAAAATAATGGAAATAAAATAATTTCATCCTCATTTCAACCTTCAAGGACAGCTGGGAGGATGTGTAAACCATGTCCATTTTTTCTTAAATGAATCTTGTGTGTGGTAGATGTGATGTATACCGCTGAATCAAAACTAAAATAAATTCACGGTACTGGGCATCAGACTGCCATCCAGGATTAGTGTGTAGGTCAACATTTTGATGTGGTCATGACCTGGTTGAAATCCAATAACATTACCAATTTATGTTGTCCTCCACCAACGCTTGCCTTCTTTTTTCATCCGTGACAATTCCATGTGGGCTATGTGATGGGCTTACATGCAATTTAGCGACTGTGATGAAAACTGACAGGTAGCTTCGCTGAGAAGCCAGAAAATAACAGTCAAATGTTAGCAGATCTTATTTTTAAGGGGAGTTGTTCTAAGTGACATTGGATATCCCTTTGATAATCTTGACAAGTTTCGGATTTTGAGTTAAAGTTAAATTTACTATGGGTTTCCTCCCCTAAATGACATCTTTTTCTGAAGTTTTTCTGAAACACCGTAGGCTTTGGAAAGGGGTTCGTTAGCTCAGGAGTGTCAGGTTTACTGATGCAAACAGCATCGTGCCCACAGGAAAGATGCCCCAATAGATAAGCGTATAAACAAGATGTGCCAGTAGTTCATTTTATGAAGGTACTTCTAAAATGCTAAAAGCGAAGGCTTGGGGCTTGCGAAGCATCATTAATCTAGCAGTAAAGTGCTGAAGCCACGGTGAACCTACAGCACAGCTCATTTATCTGCTTCTGCTCAGAGCAGCAGAGAGCACGAGATGCACTAAGAAAACCTGGGGAGACAGTTGGGACTATGAAATGCACAAAAAGTGGAAGAAAAAGAAATACATTCACGAGAAACCTGCCTGTAGTGTTCTTACCAAAGTGAATGAAAATGTTGATCGTTTGTAAGTGTAGTGCCATTTCTACTATCTTAGGTACCGCTGGGAATTTTATATACAAAAACAAATAATTCTTACTAAACCTTTTAGAGAAGTAAAGCTATTGACTGACCTTGGCGCATTCACTGATTGAACCATCAAAGAGGATGTGGACCAGGAAATTCAGAACTGAGTCAGCCAAAGGCACGTTGGTGCTTTCTTTAGCAGGTAATGCCAGTTTTCGATCTTTGAGGATTGATAATGGTCCACCTTAATGAGATGTCCAGGACCAAGCCGTGCTCTGCATGTGCTTGCTAAAGCTTAGTCAGCAGTCTGATTCTGCAGGATACCTAGTTATTTACAACCATACAAACACTGAATGTATCTGTTCCTTCAAATTCACTTCAGTGCCCAACCTCAATCTCTAAAACCTACTATATGGAGTAGGGAGCTTTTCTATAATGGACTATATTTGTACACAATGCCATAAAATTTCTGTGTTCTCCTCTTAATCCTGGCCTTTGCTGAGTGAGGGAGGGAGTAAAGGAGAGGAGGGCTGCTCTTCAGGGAGGCTGCTGTGTGCTGCTGCCCCAGTGCTGGAGAGCAAGAGACACCTTCTCTGTGATAACCTGTCGGCATGTCTCAAGGGAGAGCTGCGGGTTTTCACATTGTTTTCTTTCTGGTCTAATTTGATGAATGCTCTCTGGCACACAACATGTCTCTTTGGAGACAAGCTGAAAGTCAGGAGGACACTGAAGGCATCTGAAGGGTTTATCCAAAGCATGCCTCTGCTGTCCTGGTAATGTATTCCACTGAGGATGCTTGCTGTTTTCTGTTGCCTTTCTGTTTTTCAGTCGTCTCCCTAGAAAGCTCTCTTTTTCCACTATAAGCGCTTACTTTGTAAATCTCCCTCTCTCCCATTTTTGTTTTTTCTTAATCACTGACAATAATAAAATTGGATATTTTTTACTCAGTAGCCATAATCTGTTGCTCATTAAGATCTGGTCTAAATCCAAATACTTTTACTGCAATGCCAAAAACACTGTGGTATTATCGGAAAAAAATCGGGTGACTGAAATATCACAGGTAAAGTAGCTTAGCTACACATAGTCACCACACACAAAAGATTTGCTGTTTGTTAAACTGCATAGGAACCTGCAGATTTTTTATCATAACTTATCTTCGCCTACATCTGTTCCTTCATGCTCATATTGCATACAATCCATTAGATGCAAGCAACCTACTGAATAACAGTTCCCATGGGCTGTCACTATTTTCAGATAAGACCATACAAGAAAGAAACCACAGAGAGCAGAGGTGGATTTTGTGAATTTCCTTCCACCACAGTAACTTTTTCTAGTTTTTATAATACTACTTAATAAGGAAACCTGATTCTAATCCAGTCTTTCATCCCATCAAAGAAGGAATTAATATTATTCAGAGTACAAAAACTAAGTTTCCTGTTTGGGGAACATAGTATAATTTAAAATGTGAATTTCACTTATAATGGAGCATTTAAATAGTACATTTATAAATGAAATTAATTACTGGATAACTGTATTTAGTGCCAATGATACTGAATGCTTGAACACCAAATGAAAACGAAAAACAGGCAGCTTTTTTTTCCTTTCTACTTTTGCTTAGGAAATGAGGTTTCCAATGGCATTTGTTTGCCTGTCTTCCTGTTTGTTATTTAGCCGTAATACAAAAAAAGACGATCTCTTTTTATGAGGTGTATATGTGGTGGTGGTACATTTATATATATACCACACACACACACACACACACACACACACACACACACACACACACACACACACACACATATATAGTTTTTTTTAGATGTTGTTTTTCTTTTTTAGATTTTTACTTCATAAGTTTATGCACACCATAATATCATATGTTTATATGTTTTACTGAGGGCTGACACACTTTATCCTGTCCCCTTTCAACAACTAATGCAAAATTTCCAGTGACAGCTCAGTAGGAAGAGTCCCTAAAGGAGCCCAACTTTGGGGGCTCTGCAAAGTACACCAGCTGTTTTAGATTATGTCAGAAGGATTTTTAAAACCATTTTTGCGAGCTGTAGACATTTGATGTCATCCCTTGCTTTTTAAATACTTAAATGTGTGAGGAAGCACGCATTATTTTTAATTAGTGATAATGACATTTGATTGTCATTATTTTACTGAAAGTTGCTTATACCTTAGATTTGTGTCAGTTTTAGCATTGACTAATAAATCTGAATAAATCATATCAATGCTATACAAAAGAAGCTAAAAAGTGTATTCTCTATATGGTCCTGCTCATAACATGCACCATTATTTCCCATGCTTGCACTGACATACTTTACACTGACAATGGCCTGCTAGGGTCCGTATCTGACCAGAGTTTCTGTGTGCACAGACTAATTGGGAGGAGTTTGTTGTCCTAAGCTTCAGTCTTGCAGCAACACATCATTAGTGGGCCAGTGAAAGGGAGGGAGAGGAAGAATGAGGCGGTGGGACAATGGATAGAAAAGGCTCATGGTTAGAAACTGGATGAAGAAATTACTCCCTATTCTTACATGGAGCTCAACACACCTAAAGGCCATGTCATACAAAAGTACACAGTATAAAAATCAAATAATGGCTAGTATTCTTTATGATCCAGCCATACACTGTATTTACCCATGACAGCTATCATACTGCAGCAGCAGGTCTTATAAGAACGTCTGATGACATCCAAGTATCTAACTTAGCACCCTGGAACTAGGTCGATGTTGATGAATAATTTAGTCCCAGATGCTCAATAGATTCCAACTGAATAATGAAGGCGTGTGGGCCTCTCAGACTGTGAGTTCGGCTCAGTGTATTGCCTGGCCTTCGCCCACTCTCTTCCTACTGCTGGCCTGCCAAGCTGTCAACCTCATGGACTCACACAGATACAGACTTACAAGGCTGAAAGACAATGCAATGGCATTATCACTATTACAGTGGTAGAACAAATGCTGACGCCATATATATATGTACTGTACATATGCTGAACATCAAGTTCATAACATCTTGATCTCTTTGCTTTCCTTTTAACAGTTATTAAGAAAAGCTCTGACACAAGGCTACATGGTGACACAACAGACTGCCAATGTGACTGTGAGTACAGTGATGAGCAATAGAGAGCAAATAGCTGGGTAAAACTGAGCTACTCTACGACATTTTCCATGAAGAAAGTTTAAATCTGATTTTCAGCAAATCAATCAACAAAACAGCAGAAGCTACCTTTAACATCAGTCAATAACTAAACTAAAATATATATGCAGAACAGTAATTGACAAGCCCAAGTGTGTCGTTATTTTTCCCAGGGAAAGAATTGCTGAGATGCTACTGAAATGCTGTAAACAGCAAGTAACATTTCACTGAGCAATACATGTTACTGTATTGGCTGATGGAAAATAAATAGTTGTTTCATAAAAGCATCAAACTATCTTTTGCAGTTAGCAGCAGAAACACATTAGTAATGGAGACATCACACGGTACTATGCTGTAGCCTTATTACTAAATGGAGAATATAAATACAAAACGAGGTACTGAAAATATATAATTTGAGATGTTCCTTCCCATCTTTATAATGACATGATGCAGAAAACTATGTTCTTAAAAGCAATCCTGACTTTCCCGACTCCAAAAACTTATATTAGTGGACATAAAATCAAGGCAGCACACAATTTAATTATTCAGACTGGTAAGATATTAATAGAGACATTATATATAACCAAAATTAATTTCAAAACCACCTTATAGGACTTTAGGGGAACTGCAGTTTTCAGTTCTTTTCTTTTCCATAATGTAAAGCTGGCCATGATGGGCAGCTGTTTTCCCTTGCTCCGTTTTGAGACACAGTGTCTTTTGGGATGCAGGCTTTGCTTTATTTAAGATGAAGCAGCTGTTACTGCAACTGGACCTCAGGCTGAGTAAAGGAGTGCCATTAAAAAAGAGTGGTCGGAGGCTCTCTGTCTCCTCCCCTGGTATCCACATGTTCCTGTCTTGCCATACATCTTCCTCAAGGCTTACAACACTGTAACCCAGACACTTAAACAAGATGCTGGGAGGCAGCTTCACCGTCCTAGTTCACCCACAGCATGCAGTGTGTAAACACACAAGTACAGTTTCATAGTGAAACATACATATTCCCAGTTAGGACTAAAATGAAGTAGGGGTAGGGATCATAAAACATACTTTTTGTGGTGGATCCTATCCAAAAACATGTATAAAAAATGACTAGATTCCATTATTATTAAGGTATTTTGCTGGTAATGCAATATAGTATGCTGATCCATTTCTCAGTGTGGAAGGACAGTCAAGGGAATGATAATATTTAGCTCCTAATAAAACACTAACTTTGATATAAGTGAGTAGTGACAAGTGAGTTGTTGGTTTAGAACCAAGAAAGCTTTTTCTGTGTAGCATAAAGGTTGCATTTAAGAGAGTAATGCATAGGGACACATAGGGGTTAATGTAGGAGTGTAAAGGTGTACTGTACAAGACGATGTGGATATGAGGTAATTACAGAGCTGCTTCAAAATGTACACATGCCTCTGCCCTCATTAAACATACTCCCTCTCAGGGACCTGAGAACACTGCGGTGTGATGACTCCTTTTAATGTGGCTGCTTGAAGGCACTGCTTTGTAGATGTTCCTCAAGTCCCCCTCAGGACCCCGTTCTGCTTATTTTCCTGAAACAGTCATCTGCATGGCCTTAATGCAAATTCAAAACTTACTGCAGCATGTGATATGGCTCAGGCACCAAAAGAACCAGGAAAGTTATGGCTGTGTGGGAGGAAACACAAAGTCCATTTCCCAGTCAAGTGTCTGCGTCATACTATCACCATGTCAGTCACTGACTCAGAGTGAACCATGTGTGACTGGTGCCTAATTCATCCTCTCAGACAACTTCAGACATTCTGTGCGACGTATGATAAACAGTTGATATTTTGATTCCAATTAAACATGGTGCTTATTATTTATTACTGAAGACATATAAATAATGTGCACACAATATGGACGAATGCCTGTAGTCAACTCACAGTGCCGAGAGAGTGCATATTGAGCGGCTGCCATGTAGTAGACAGCTTCTAGCCGATTACACGGGAGAAGGCTGGATGCCTTCTGTTAGCTACATGCTCTAAATGATAAAATCTTAATATGATATTCATAAGACACTATCTGCTGCTATCTTCCTCCTACGCTCCCCCCCATGTTCTCTCATTTCTTCTTTCTCTTGCCTATGCATAAACACAGCTCCATAGAAGTATATTACATGGTTGACTTTGTGCCTCCCCCTTATCCTTGCTTTCACACTTCTCAGATAAATGAAATCTGTCTGCACTGAAGCATTTTTCCCTCTGGATGCCCTGATATTTTCGTTATCTGAAATCGAATCTGGAGCTCTGTGCGTGTCTGTAGCTCGCCTTGGTAGTAATCTGGCCTGAGAGCAGGGAACTGCCCAGGAGGAATATCATACACTAAGGATAAGCTGAGGAATGAGGGAAGCATAACAATTACCAGAGCATAGCTTGTAATCATGGTGCTTTCTATCCAAATGCAAACCACACACATTTGCTATTTTGGCAAAATAGTTTGGTTCAATCCAATGAGACTATGCAGTTTTTTATTTTTACGTTTCCTTCAAAATCTAAAAATAGATGGCAAATCTAAGCATGTGCCTGTGTGTGTGTGTGTGTGTGTGTTGAGAAAGACAGTGCAGGAAAAGGAAGACATACACAGAGTGGCCACAAATCACTGTCTTTCTGACTTTACCTGCATCTTGACATGCAGTCCCAGTCCCTCATGAGGTGACAGGTACAAATTTGTCATCCTAATATAGATGCCATCATTGCTGAGATGAATGTACTGAGGCCTAATTCCCATGTGTAACGTTTGCAAAAACATGACATGAGGAAAGAGGAAGAGCAGCTTTGCCCTACAACAGCAGACCAGGTCACCTGTAGCTCCCAGAGAGCATCACCATAATCTGATTCCTGTCCTCCAGGTGGGGATATGGCATTCACAAAGGCGCAAGTGTGAATGTGACAAACTAATGAGTGAGGCTCTCATTCAGTACAAAGGAAACACAAGAAGTAAGAATCAGGTGGAAATTGGGCAGCGTTTATAAGGTCTCTCAAGTAAAATTGATTTTTCATCACTAATCCATCCCTGTAGCACTGTTGAGTTCAGGACTGCAATTCGTGACTAGATTTGCACTTAATAAATCATCAATACTATTTTAAAATTACTTTTTTTCCCAACTTGACCAGTCATTTAGCTTTGGGCTTGTAAAGAATTAATATATTGTAGAATGACTTGACACAAATGGACATAGTGTCAATTTTGCAGGCAGTTATTTCACCTGGTCAAGAAAAATCTGCATATCACATCTCCTAAAACCACATAGTGTTTTTCCTAAACTTTTTATGTGCAGATTAAACAATCAAGATTAGCCTTTTTTCCATTTATGATATGCTAATATATCTATCAGCTTACTCTAGTGTTGTATTTATTATACAACTGTGAGAGTAGTGTCAATCTCCTGATTGTACTCTTTGCAAGCAAACATAGAACTACCTTTAAAAAAATTGCCCCAAACTAATTTCAACATTGTCCTCTTACTCACGGCCACTTGTGTAATAAGCTAAAAGACTTTATTTGCAGACATGCAGTACATTTTATTTCATTTCCGTACCATGTGGACTTTGTTTTATCTTAATTTAATCTGGTAATGACATTACTTCACATTTTGTTCCAATCTGTCCCTGAAACGCCTTTATCATCCTTATCAAGTGTCAAGATGTCTGCTCCCTGAACACAACCAGACATCTTGAAATTGAAATGTGTACAGTATCATCATAATCTAACGTTCTCAATAGCTGTAGACTCAAATACCACAGCGCTATGAAACTCCAGATACAGTGCATTTGTTTTCTACACACAAAAGGGTAATTTACTGGTTTTATCCTAGAACAGAAGAAGTATATGATTTCCCCCTGGTGAGAATTAAAATGTAAAATTTGACTAGAACTACTTGTATTCATTAATAAAGGAGCTTTTGGATGCATGAGCCAGTTTGCGCCTTGCACTTTTTATTTGCTTTTGAGTAAAATTACTTTTAAAAATAGAGCGAGCTCAGCACAGCTCAACAAGCAGTTGGCACAAAGCTCGTGTTCATGAATGTTAATGTAAACAAGCTGATCCTTGAATCTTGCAGGTGGGGGCAACACACCGTAGGACAAATTGTATCTTGTGTTTAACAGTTTGCCTAGGACTATATTCCGTATACAAATAATAGCAGCAAAGGTCCTAAGAGACAACAATATGGTTTATAAAACATGCTGTAAAGCTGTCACACAAACCACCCTTTAACAAACAACAGAGACAACATTCACACTGCGTAGGTTTCATTCTTGTCATCCAAACAGTCTTAGTGGAACAATCTGTATTTCTCAGCACTGCTGGCAGTAGTGTGAAACCTGCAAAAGTAAACATGCTTTTTGTTTTCTATTTTAATAATGGCACAATAGTGAATTTGGCTGAAACAATTTCAGAAAAAAACAAATGCCAAAAAAAGGAAGACAAGACATCCTGTTGTCTCAGCTGGCTAATGTGCCGATCATCTTTCTGCTGAAGACAAGCCCGTCTCTGCTGTCAACTGTGGAATAATACAAGCATTCATCAAATCAAGTGAACACGTGTTGACATGCTGGCTTGTACCCCTGATAAGGTGGACTGGATCAGTGAGTCACATGGACTCGACAACACAACGTTGAAGGGCAGTTTCTATAATAGCCCCTGCTGAGCGTAAGATGATGGATTTGGTCTGTTGCTGGGAGTGAACGCCACGGGGCTGGGGCCACTGCAGGTCCACAGTTACCTCCTATGCCATCTGTTGGCACTGGGTGGGTACAAAACCGTGATTGGGTCTGGGGCAGCACATTCCAGGACCACTGAAAATGACAGGAACCTCACTTAAGGGTAAACCTGTGGAAGTCAGCAACACGAGTGCTGTAGAAGAGAGCTGTCTATCTGCACATCATGTATTCAACTTACTTCTGCTCTCATGAAATGATTGGAATTGAATTATCCACTGTAGCTTTTATGTTTATTCTGCGGTAGTAGGTGGTGATACCAGCTTTTTTCATAAAGTATTAAAAAAGACAATAAACTTAGAAAAATCAATAGTGCAACTGACAGTGAAGCAAGATCTTTGATAGCTATTACTTTATCCTCAAGCTTATAGTATCTCAGCAGCATGATGGTCAATCCCATATATCTGCATTGCAGGGGAAATCTTATCCCGAGGATGTTTTCTTTCTCTGAATAATTGAACACAACCTTACAGGGCACTGACACTCATACTAAACACTGCAGTATGTTTGTAAGTCCATGAGACAGTTCGGTTTAATATCTTGAATGAAATAAGACACATTCAACATGATTGCACTGCTGCTGAATAATCGCTTTCTCTTTCAGTGTAGAACATTGTGTGTTTCCTTAGTAACCTCTCAGTTTTCTATGCATGTGTCTGTTTTTAATTGAAAACCCCAGGAATGCAACATTTAAGGAAAAGGGGTTGGCTGGTTTTAATTTTATAATGAGATCTGCCTATAGATGAAAAAACAAGTTCCACTTGATTAAGAATGTGACAAACAATTCCTAATACAAATACGAAAAAGAAACTTGATAGAAAAAAACCCAGTCACTTTACAAATCAGTAAATTCCCATTTGTCTTTACCCAGTCTTGAAATCTCAGTATTAAACAAGAATATCAGTGACATAGTAGCTCATCCAGCTCGTGATCCATCACAATTCACAGGTTATTTTAAAGTGTGAAGTACAAAAAGAAAGTCACACGTTTTATTGTCATAGGTTGGCTGTATTGCACAAACTCATAAGTGAGCAGTCATATCTTGTTCACCATCAAATCAAAGTGTTTGAATTCAGGAGTATTGTGATTACATGGTCAATAGCAACAATGGCCATGAAAAACTATGTCAACATAGTAGCATGTCATAGCACCGACCATATTACTCATGTCAGCATAATGGTAATATAGGCAGGCCCCAACCACCTTTCCTAAAGTGGGAGTCAACCAACAGGACCACCCCCTCCATGATCATGAACAATAAGATCATGATTATCACCAGCTAACAGGATACAAGTGGTATGCAACATGTGTAGCAAAATGATATTTCAAACTATTACTAGCTATTAATGTTAATTTCTACTATCTCAGAACCATTGAAATTCACCCAGCATGATATGAACAGCCAATATTGAATAGGGGCGGTGGACTGTTGTAAATTGGCCGTCAAGTTTTTCTTGAGTTATGGTGATTATGTTGGTATACCAGGTTAATTTCTTATTATGGCCCATCAGGACCCGATGTTATGCATATGCCATGGCCATAGTTTTTGACTAAACTTAGTTTAAGACATTATTATGTCACAAATAAACCTAATCATGACATTTAGATAGCAGAGGGGCACATGTAAAGACTTATTTTATAAACATTACAATCAAGACTAATACGATTAATACCATTCTTGAAAAAATGGAAAAGTGGCTGCAAAACAACAAATATAAATAAATTGCATTTTATTTCTATTTGATCATGTAATAATAATAATATTTAATTTCATATATATTTTACTAATGTCTGTTTGATTGGATGTGAATCACCCCTACATCTGCTGGAATAAAGCTTGGCAGCCTCCGCATTGTGACTAACTCTCATGAGTTCACTAGTGGCTGAACAGCAACATCCTGGCTGGGATGGCGACATATTCTCTCATTTTTCTCTTTTCAATCAAGACTTAAAACAATGAAAACTATATTAACAAAATAAACTAAAATCCAATCTGACATTCTTAAAGTGACGGTGATGTTTAGTTGTGATCACATGTCTAATATCAATTCTCAATATGAATTCTCCATTATTTCTAGAAAAAGGTGTTGAGTAATTTCTTACATAGTCCGTCAATCAAAAGCAAACTCAGTGAACTATTGTCAGTGTGTTGCTTTGTAACTTGGTAAAGAAAACTAAAGAAAACCAATAACTATCTCATCCTTTTCGTTGAAGAAAGACACAAAATGAAGACCAAAGTTCTGAATTTGTAACAGATTAGGCAGATGTACTAATTACGCATTTTGTCTATAGAATTTCTATGTGAAGATACTGTCATTGGCAAAGGCTTTGCTTTTTTCTGTTGTGCTGTTTACTAAACCTCAACTTTGGCAGTAATACATGTTACATTATGCATGAGAATAGTTAGTAGTTAGTAGTGAAAGAAATGAAACATAAACACTAATATCACAGTATGTTTGTTTTAACACTGCAACAAAATTTGTTTCAGTGTACCTTTACAGACAACATAAGTGAGCCATGTTTTCCATGGATTATTGAGGGGTCATTCATTCATTCATTCATTATCTTCCGCTTATCCAGATCAGGGTCGCGGGAGC